>CM050167.1:136102441-136308616 GCA_027410445.1 Discoglossus pictus | reverse complement strand
CAACATTACAGAGCTAATCAATTGTTTGAATCCGCTCTGTAAATCAGTGCACAGTTTTCTGTCTGTTGCAGTAATCAGTGATACAGTTGAGAGTTGGTGTGGCTTGGCCTTTGTAAAGGTTTATCTGTGTGCATTTGTGTGAGGTCCTGTTTGAATCTGCTCTGTAAATCAGTGCACAGTTTTCTGTCTGTTGCAGTAATCAGTGATACAGGTGAGAGTGGGTGTGGCTTGGCCTTTGTAAAGGTTTATCTGTGTGGATTTGTGTGAGGTCCTGTTTGAATCCGCTCTGTAAATCAGTGCACAGTTTTCTGTCTGTTGCAGTAATCAGTGATACAGGTGAGAGTGGGTGTGGCTTGGCCTTTGTAAAGGTTTATCTGTGTGCATTTGTGTGAGGTCCTGTTTGAATCCGCTCTGTAAATCAATGCACAGTTTTCTGTCTGTTGCAGTAATCAGTGATACAGGTGAGAGTGGGTGTGGCTTGCCCTGTGTAAGTTATATCTGTGTGCATTTTGTTGTGTTCTGTTGAATCCGTTCTGTGAGGCAGTGCAGTGTTTTCTGTCCTGTGCTCATTTATCATTGTACAGGCGAGTAGGCGGGTCTATTTTAACAAGGGAAGTGCGAGCTTGGGAGCTTGCAATCATTTCTAGTGTAAGTGTAGTTAGTGTGTAGGAGATTAAATAAAAGGAGGAAGTCCAAAGAAAAGGGGTATTATAAGAAAATCAGAAAACAAATGTATATATATTTTTTTCTGTTTTGTTTGGATTAAGGTGTAGAAAAGCAATCTTTATACATTGAATTGTTTTCTCACTGTATTTTTGTAACTGATAATCATGAGTCAGTCCAGTGGTAACCTCACTCAGTGTACATCCTGCCAAATGTATGCACTACTGGAACAGATGATCCAGGGTCCATACCTCTGTGACAGGTGTGAGCATGTTGCCTCTCTGGAAGCTCAAATTGAAGATCTGGAGTGGAGAATTGCAGCACTTAGTGATACTGCTCCACTGGAAAGGGAGGTGGTGCTCACGGAGCACAGTTTAGCTGGGCCTAGTATGGAGGGAGGAGCTGGAGCTAGTGAGAATATCTAGGGAGGTAGCTGGGTTACAGTTAGAAGGGGAATCAGGGGTAACAGGAGGAGGCAGGCCAGTTCTGAGTTGGCAAACACCAACAGATTTGCCAGATTGAGTGAAACTGTTGGGGATGTCCATTCAGGAATGGCAATGCGAGATAGAGCTGTTCCCTCAAACAGCCGGGAGAACAGTTCTACTGGAGGAGAGGGAGGGCAGAATAGGCAGAGCAACAGACATGTTTTGTGTGGTAGAGGACTCTATTATTAGGAAGGTAGACAGGGTATTTTGTCACCCAGATCCCAGCAATCAAACAGTTTGCTATTTCCCTGGTGCTCGGGTTCGGCATGTTGTGGATTAGGTGGATAAATTATTGGGAGGGGCTGGTAATGAACCGGCGGTCTTGGTACACATTGGTACCAATGTCAAATTTAGTGGAAGATGGAGCGTCCTAAAGAATGATTTTAGAGAACTAGGGAATAAGCTTAAAGCAAGGACCTCCAAGGTAGTATTTTCTGAGATACTACCAGTGCCACGTGCGAGCCCAGGGAGGCAGAAGGAGCTTAGGGAGGTAATGCATGGCTAAAAAAGTGGTGCAGTGCAGAGGGTTTGGGGGTTTTAGAGCACTGGGCTGACTTCTCACTTGGGTACAATCTCTATAGCAGGGATGGATTGCACCTTAGTGATGAGGGAGCATTTGTGCTAGGGGATAGGATGGTAGAACGGCTGGGGGACTTTTTAAACTTGTAGGTGGGGGGCCGGGGCTATATAGAAGTATTGGGGTAAATAGGGTAGAGAGGGAAAGGGATGAATTAGTTACCCATGGGGGAGGAGAAGGGGAGAGGGTTACAATAGACAGTAGGGAGGTATTAATAGGGGCCTCAAATACAGTGGCAAGCACTTCACAACGGCAGAGCCATAGCAACAAAAAGTTTGCCTGGGAAAATGGACGAGCTAGAAATATTAGCAGTACAAGAAAAATGGGGCTTAATAGGCATTACTGAAACATGGTGGGATGAATCTCATGACTGGACTGTTAATCTGGATGGTTATGACTTATTTAGGAAAGATAGGGGAAATGGTAAAAGAGGAGGAGGGATCTGTCTGTATGTTAAGCCTGAATTTAAGCCTATAGTCAGAGAAGATATTTATTTGGGCACTAACGGCATCATTGAATCTTTGTGGGTTGAGCTAAATAGTGGAGGAGCTAATTCTAAAAGCATATTGGTGGGAGTATGCTATAAACGCCCAAATATAGCTGAAAGTGAGGAAATACAATTATTGTTACAGATTGGAAATGCAGCTATGCATGGGCAAGTTCTAATAATGGGAGACTTTAATTACCCTGAAATAAACTGGATAAATGAGACCAGCAGCTCAGCTAAGGGGAGCAGGTTCTTGAGTACACTCGGGGATCATTATCTGGCCCAGGTAATACAAGAGCCTACTACAAATGGGGCCATCTTGGATTTAGTCATCATAAGTAATATTGATATAATATCAAATGTTAAAATAGGGGAACCCTTGGGGAACAGTGATCACAACACAGTCTCATTTGAGATTGAATGCAAAAAACAGAGTTGGAAGGGGCCAACAAAAACTCTACATTTTAAAAGGGCTAACTTTAATGGGCTACGGGCAGCAATACTACATATAGACTGGGAGAAAGTACTTACAGGGAAAAATACTGAAAATAAATGGACAACATTCAAATCCTTACTAAATATGCATACTCATCGGTATGTACCATGTGGAAATTAAATGAATAGGAGTAAATCACATCCCATGTGGCTTAACAATGACTTAGAGATCATGATGAGGAAAAAGAAACATGCATTTAAATTATACAAGAAGGAGGGAACAGAGGCAGCTTTATGTGACTATAACGAAATCAACAAGGCTTGCAAAAGGGCTATTAGACTGGCTAAAATAGAAAATCAGAAGTCAGTTGCAATGGAAAGTAAGACTAACCCTAAAATATTTTTTAAATATATTAATGGGAAGAAGGCCAGGAAGGAAGCTATAGGAATATTACAATGTGACACAGGCCATCTGATAATTAGTGACCAGGAAAAGGCAGATGAGCTAAATAGGTTATTTTCGTCGGTATACACACCCGAGGTACCAGTGGTTGGAACACCTCAACATAATGGGGCTGCACTACCATCACTAAATAATTGGTTAACGCAGGAAGAAATCCAAAAGAGATTGGAGAAAATAAATGTTAATAAAGGTCCTGATGGAATACATCGAAGGGTACTGAGGGAGCTGGGTTCTGTAATAGCCAAACCGTTATATCTCATCTTTTAAGCCTCACTCACTACAGGGTCTCTACCGGATGACTGGAGAAAAGCAGAGGTGATACCTATATTTAAGAAGGGATCTAGAGCAAATCCGGGGTATTATAGACCAGTGAGCCTCACATCTGTAGTTGGAAGCTTTTAGAAGGGTTAATAAGGGACAGAATACAAGAATATATCTATTTGAGCAAGATCATAGGTAGCAGTCAACACGGATTTATAAAGGATAGGTCGTGTCAGACCAATCTAATTAGTTTTTATGAGGAGGTTAGTAGGAACTTGGATCAGGGCTACTCCGTGGATGTAGATTTTTCAAAGGCATTTGATACAGTGACTCATGGAAGACTAGTGAGCAAACTAAGGGATACAGGAATTGCAGTAAATATCTGCTCATGGATCGAGAGCTGGCTAAAAGACAGGAAGCAAAGGGTTGTTGTAAATGGAACATACTCCGATTGGTCTAATGTGATAAGTGGGGTTCCTCAAGGTTCAGTATTAGGTCCTCTCCTTTTTAACATATTTATTAATGACATAGAAGTAGGACTCGAAAGTAATGTCTCAATTTTTGCTGATGACACTAAGTTGTGCAAGGTAATAAAATCAGATAATGATGTACTTTCCCTACAAAGGGATTTGCATAAATTAGAGAAATGGGCGGCTAAATGGCAGATGAGATTTAATACAAATAAATGCAAGGTTATGCATTTGGGAAGGAAAATTAGCCATGCAATCTATAATCTGGAGCAAATCTAGGGGTATCAGATATTGAAAGGGATTTGGGAGTACTAGTGGACTACCACCTAGGTAACAGCGCTCAAAGCCAAGCAGCAGCTGGAAAGGCAAGTAAAATATTAGCATGTATTAGGAAGGGTATAGAAGCAAGGAAAGCAAATATAATTCTGCCACTATACAAAGCCCTAATATGCCCTCATTTGGAATATGGAGTACAATTTTGGGCACTGCTTCATAAAAAAGACATTTTAGAGCTGGAAAAAGTACGAGAAGGGCTACAAAACTAATAAGGGGAATGGAGGAGCTAAGTTATGAAGAAAGACTAACCAAATTAAACGTATTTTCGCTAGAAAAAAGGCGTCTACGAGGGGATATGATTACCTTGTTTAAATACATCCAGGGTCAATATAAGGCTTTGTCAAGTGAACTTTTTGTAGCAAGAGATTTTCAACTGACAAGAGGACACCCTTTGAGGTTAGAGGAAAAAAAGATTTCACCTTAAACAAAGAAAAGGGTTCTTCACAGTTAGGGTGGTTAAACTGTGGATTTCTCTACCAAAGGAGGTGGTAACAGTGAATTCGATAGACAACTTCAAAAAGAGGTTAGATATATTTTTGAATAAAGAGGGCATTCAAGGCTATCCTAGATAACTAGCGAAGAAATATTGATCCACAGAGAAATGTGATCGCCAGTTTCTGGGGTCAGGAAGGAATTTTGCTTTTTTTTTTCCTTATTAAACAATTGGAAAAGTTTCAATGTTTTTTTTTTCTTTCTGTTGGCCTTCCTCTGGATCAATTAACAATTAATAATGAATAGTCCACATTAAAAAGATCAATAGAGATCTAAAAAGGTTCATCCTCCAATACTATACTATTAATAATTATTTAATCAACAAATTAATTAATAACTAATCCGCATATTGCAGATCAGAGGAGATCTTAACAGGTTGAACTTGATGGACTGAAAGTCTTTTTTCAACCTTAATTACTATGGGCCTCATTCAATTATCGGCCGTAAAACGGCCGCAAAGCTGCGATTCCTTGCGGCCGTCTTACGGCCCCGTGTAGAGCTACTTTTACCTTACAATTCAATGATACGGCGCCGCAAGGATATCCCCTTCCGGCCGGCCGCATATCATGCAAACGGCCGGAAGCTTTTTCCCAGCGCCCGTAAATCTTGTTTTCCGGCCGCAAAGTCCGAAAACTGAAAATGCAAATATAAAATCGAGAATGCACTGTAAAGCTCCGTAAATGCTAGGCATCATAATGGGGGACACGAGGATTAATAGCAACACCCTCTCAAGCTTGCACATCAGCCCAAATCTGATATATTGTTTACGGATTACTTTACGTCCCGTAGTTCCGCGGGCTGGTCCTTGTTCAAACCCGTACGGGTTTGGAGATGGAGGGCCGCAAACCAAGCATTGTAATAGCCAATATATATTCAATCCAGCACTGCAAAGCACTGTAAATGATGGGGAACATAACGGGGGGCATGAGGATTACTAGCCAAACATTCTCAAGCTTGCACATCGCCAAATTGTACTTTGATTTTAAAATCCGTACAAGTCCCACGGACTTCACTGACCAAGCCCGTAGCTCCGTATTCAAGCCCGTGCGGGCTGTCCTCCAAGCCCGCAGCTCGTTTTTAAAGGCCGTACGTGCTTGGAGGTTAAAGGTATCCATTTTGTTACAGTTTTTGCAGTCGGCATGGTTTAAGGCTGTAACCCTAAAATGGAGGCCCAAGCATTACAGCCTCCAAATTAACAAGACTTCAAATTAGTTTAATATTCCTCATATGTTTGATTGGTCAGCACACATACAGGTTCCATTGTAGCCTCTAAAACAGCCCCATAATAGAATATGTCACCCCAACATTGGCATGCACAGCAAATGTGTTTTGACAACATGTAGCTGACATGAGCGGTCCCACATCATTGCGCAGTTCTAATATGTTTGACTGTTGCGCGTCGATGAAAGGGCGCAAGTGATATGACCTAATGCCATAAACCCTTCTAACCCTTGTAGCCGCAGCCTAATCCTAACCCTTACACCCCACCGCCTAATCCTAATCATGAGATCCGCTAGCCTCCTGTCGGGCCTGCTGTTGTTGATGCGCGCATGTGTCGGTGCGCAGATGACAGCGCACATTCGATGCACGCTATATGGTTGATCAACGATGGAATACACATCTCGCTCATCACTTCTACATTAGAGAATACAAATAGTGGCCAAATCAGACCGCCACTTGGCATATATCAAGTACCAGGGGAATATTTCATTATATGTGCTTAAGTTCTTCAGTTGTGTCCGACTCTCCGTGACCCTATGGACTGCAGCACATTCAGCTAGGTCTCTGCCTGTGCTGTTCTCCAATTTTGAAGGCCAAAGAGATTGGAGTGGGTTGTCAGTTCCTCCTCTAGTGGATTGGGATTTGTCTGATCTCTCTGCTATGACCTCCCACCTACAGTAGCTCACAGCTTCATTTTTAAGACAAAACCTAACAAATAAGGCTTGAAAACATCATAGGGCCTGCAGCATCTCTTCTCAACAGCACTCCTTAGTGACAATGTATTGGTCACACTACTAATTAACAGCCTCATTAAATTGCTATGTAACAAATTGAATAGGGCTCTATATAAGCACACAGCATCTTTTTGAAAGCAAGTTTTTAGTTAGGGAACTTCTATGCAAAAGCCAGGTCTTCACTAACTAAAAACTTCTGTAAAACAAATATGCTATGTGCTTATATAGAGCCCTATTCAATTGCCCAAATCACATTTTATTGAGGCCCTTTGTGTTGTGTTTAACCTGTGACCAATTGATGGTCACTGAGGAGTGCTGTTCAGAAGGCTAAAACATGTCTGCAGACCCTATGGGCGTCATTCAATTGCGATATGGCCGATTGAAAAGGGCGCTATATAAGCACAGAGCATATATTTAGTTACAGACGTTTGTAGTTAGTGAACACCTTGCTTTTGGAGAGAAGTTCACTAACTACAAACATCTGTAGAAAATATGCTCTGTGCTCAAATTGATCCCTTAGCAATCGGCCACATTGCAATTGAATGAGGCCCTATGTCCTCCTCCGCTTGGGCCCAGGACCCACATCACCTGTGCCCATCCTCCGTCTCCCCTCTGGTGGTGATGGTGGGGGGGGGGGGGGGGGGGCGGGGGGGGCGGGGGGTGCCAGGCAGCGGTGGTCTTGGTGGTGGCGGACACATGGGAGGAGAGGAGGGGCCAGGCTGCTCTTAACTTGGGGATTGGGACATCCCCGTTGATGTTGGGCTGGGGACCATCGCCTGTCTGAGCAGCCTGACCTGAAGGTGTTCAGTGGTCATGTGGTGCCTCCTCACCTCCCTGGACAGCCTGGCCAGGCTGTGGGTCTGATGTGACCGGAGGGCAGAGATGCTGGCCTCCATCCGGAGCTGGCTGGCCGTAGACTCCTGTATGCTGGCCACCATCAGGAGCTGGTTGGCCTCAATCCTCTGGCTGCTTGCCAGCAGCTCCTTCATGACGGCCAGCATCTCCACCTGCACAGCCTGGCTCTGCGGCGACGACACCGCTGGGTGGGCGTGGTGAGGTTGTGCGGGGAGGTCCACAGCTGGAGCCGGTGGGGAGAATGTGCCCGGTGGTGACCAGGCCAGTGTGGGGAAGGAGGTGCTGTCCCTTGGGGGGATGAGGGCCCCAGAGCAAGCCTTTCGAGGATGGGCATAGGCCCAGGGCTTGTGGCAGGTGACCCCGCAAGGTCAATGACCAGCCCATCCTCTGACCCAGAGCCCTCTGATATTCTTTCCTCCTCCCCCTGTGCTGGAGGATCCTGGTACGGGGCTGATGGCCCCGCCTCCTCGCTCTGGTCACAGGACCCAGAGCTCCTCCTGGATGCTGAGAGATAGAGAAGAAAGGTACATGTCATTAGTATGTTGATTAGCGCATTGATGTGTTCATTTCTAATTATCTGACATCTAGCCTTGAATATGGATGATTCTCTGATTAGCTATCTTATACTAGCTTTCTTAGGTTTCTGTTCTGGATGGTTCTCGGCTCACAACTCTATCTGTATTACGGCTGCTGTCTGTAACTGCATAGGCTGAACGGGCACACCAATACATGGACTCTGTATTACAGGGGTGTCCAAACTCTTTCCTGGATTGGAAGATATCCTTTCTGTGCACTGGTGAGTCAATCAGGATGAATGAAGAAGCGATTGACTTACCTGTGAGCAGCAGGGTTATCAAATCCAGCCATGTGTGTGGCCCACCAGGACCGAGTTTCGACACACCTGCTCTATTGCTTGATTACTGTTGTGGTGACCAGGAATGACAGTGATTTGTCAGCTTCATGAATTTAAGGATGCATCCATCTATCCCTTGTTATTTCATGGAGCTGACATGTCAGTGTCATGGCCATGTGTAGTGTGTGTGATGCACATGTGGTGGCATGTTGCTGTATGTCATATTCACCTGCCATGGAGGCTGGGTCCTGCTGCTCCACCGGGACTGATGCTCCAGCTGCGTCGGAGGGTGCAAGCATGGCCCTTGCAATACCTTCATGGGCAAGGTACTTGACCCTCCGCCCCTCGGCCTCCTGCACCATCTTCTTCCTCACCGCGGCCCTGATGTCGTCAAACCGGTGCTTAATGGACAGCAGACTCCGTCCACGGCCCGCCACACCGTTGACCAGATCCACCACCTGCTGCCAAGCAGTAGCACGGGGCCCAGCCTTTACTTCCCTACCCCCCGAGGTGATGACGGGGCGGGCACGGATGGCCTCCAGGGGGACCCTGTTCTCCTCCCGGCTATAATTGTGGGCCCTGGACCTGCCGCCAGCCTCTGGCTCTTCAGACTGGGGATGAGGACCCTCTCCACTCTCCCTCCTCCTCCTCCTTCCTCCTCCTACTCTCCTCTCCTCCCTCCTTCCTCTCCTCTCCTCCCTCCCTCCTCCTCCTCTCCTCCCTCCTTCCTCTACTCTCCTCCCTTCTCCCTCCTCCTCTCCTCTCCTCCCTCCTTCCTCTACTCTCCTCCCTTCTCCCTCCTCCTCTCCTCTCCTCCCTCCTTCCTCTACTCTCCTCCCTTCTCCCTCCTCTCCTCTCCTTCCTCCTTCTCTTCCTCTCCTCCCTCCTTCTCCTCCTCTCCTCCCTCCTCCTCCTCTCCTCCCTCCTTCCTCCTCCTTCCTCCTCCTCTCCTCCCTCCTCCTCCACTACCTCCTCCTCCTCCTCCTCTCCCTCCTCCACTACCTCCTCCTCCACTACCTCCTCCTCCACTACTTCCTCCTCCACTACCTCCCCCTCCTCAACTATTACCTCCTCCTCACTCCTCCCCTCCTCTTCTCCACCTCCACGCCCCGGGACTCCCTGCCACTCCTCCACCCTCTGCTCCTCTCCCTCCATCACCACCTGAAAAGAAAAGAAAGAGAAATAAAGAAATGTTTTAGTGGGTTTGCCTGCTCCACGCTCGTCCCCCATTCTGATCGCCTCTAACACTATTTCTGCTTGGATATCAATGTTGTAACTAACTGCAGTAATCAACCTTAAGTGGACAGAGCCTGTGACAGCAGTGGGAGGGGTGTACAGCACCTCTCACTCTGGACCTGAGAGGCGCTGATGAAACACGCTAGATCAATACTTTCATAAACAATGTGGAAGGGTCAGTTACAGTTTGCATATATACAAGGCATGCGGCTATTTACTGTGTGCTTCTATCATGTGTGGGGAGTGGCCCATGTCTGAGGCCACTAATATCCTATCTGCATTATATTCTGCACATATTCATGGGCATGGTACCTATACTGAAGCCATCCTCTGTACCAGAGGTAGTAGGAACTACATGGTCCTGCTGTTCTAGGCTGAAAAAAAGTTCTTGTCAAGCCCCATTGAAGAAGCAGTTTGGAACACCTATGTGTATTGCAAATATGTGTAGAAATCTCACTCAAACTCAATCTACAACTCAATCAAACTCAAACTCAATCTCAAAATCAAACTCAATCTCAAAATCAAACTCAATCAAACTCAATCAAACTCAATCTCAAAATCAAACTCAATCAAACTCAAACTCAATCAAACTCAATCAAACTCAATCTCAAAATCAAACTCAATCAAACTCAATCAAACTCAAAATCAAACTCAATCTACAACTCAATCAAACTCAAACTCAATCTCAAAATCAAACTCAATCTCAAAATCAAACTCAATCTCAAAATCAAACTCAATCAAACTCAAACTCAAAATCAAACTCAATCAAACTCAATCAAACTCAAACTCAATCTCAAAATCAAACTCAATCAAACTCAAACTCAAAATCAAACTCAATCAAACTCAATCTCAAAATCAAACTCAATCAAACTCAATCTCAAAATCAAACTCAATCAAACTCAATCAAACTCAATCTCAAAATCAAACTCAATCAAACTCAATCAAACTCAATCTCAAAATCAAACTCAATCAAACTCAAACTCAATCAAACTCAATCAAACTCAAACTCAATCAAACTCAATCAAACTCAATCTCAAAATCAAACTCAATCAAACTCAAAATCCAACTCAATCAAACTCAATCAAACTCAAAATCAAAATCAAACTCAATCTACAACTTAATCAAACTCAAACTCAATCTCAAAATCAAACTCAATCTCAAAATCAAACTCAATCAAACTCAATCAAACTCAATCTCAAAATCAAACTCAATCAAACTCAATCAAACTCAATCTCAAAATCAAACTCAATCAAACTCAAAATCAAACTCAATCAAACTCAAACTCAAAATCAAACTCAATCAAACTCAATCTCAAAATCAAACTCAATCAAACTCAATCAAACTCAATCTCAAAATCAAACTCAATCAAACTCAATCTCAAAATCAAACTCAATCAAACTCAAAATCAAACTCAATCAAACCCGGAATCCTGGGAAAAGGATGTTAAACTAGTATTTACTAGTGACACCAACACTATAAGACCAAATGAATCCAATCTTAGAAATCAGTTTTCTGATCTCAATATACTATATAAGAAACAACATCAAATTAGATGGGAAATAGCAAGTTTAGAAAATTATTTTAAAAAATAAGTTAGTCCCTAGGGGACTTAGAATAAATCTCTTTCCAACTATTCAGAATTTATCTGAGGACTTCATAAAAAAATGGGATCAGACCCTATTAAAATGCTCCAATGAATTAATGGGCATGATTATAGAATGGGAACAACACCAACTAATAGAAACACAAAAAGTCATAAAGGTGAAAGTGGACAAAGTCAAAGAGTCCTCTGAAAATCCACTCTTTTCTGAATCTGAATTAAAGTTACAAAAAGACATAGAAACTTTCCAAAAAATGTTAATGGAAAGAAAACAAAAGAAATTTCAGAGAGATTTAAATGATTTCCAAACTGGCAACATCTTTAGGAGACCTAAGAAGTATAGGGACTCCAGACAAAAAAATGAAGAATTACACACATCTGAATCAGAATGGTCAGACATAGACACTAGACCCATGGCAGCACTGACAATGGAAACTAGACCTAACATGAATTTTTTAGACGGAAAACAAAGACTAGGAGGAGTAAGAAAGGCCTCAAGCACATTCAAACCCCACAAAAGGCCAAAAAAGAATTAAACTCCTTACAGGTATTTAACCTGTCAAAATTCCAACTTTCCAATTACCACATTTCAGTGCTCCAAAAAGGATTGAATTACTCACCCACCGATGATTTCAACTTATTTGAGTGGGTAAAAGATGTTCACCTATTTGCTAGAAAACTTGCTCTTAAAAAACATTTCTCCAAAAGAAATAACAATATAGTTTTAAACACCCATGATCAAAAAACTTTGAAAACATTAGAATGTCTACTAGCGGAAAGTGAAGAAACTGAGCTAACTGGCCCATTCTCTCAATTAAAAAACAAAAGCAAGTTCACTCCTCCATTACATATAAGTCCAAACATAGAACTATTTGTAAAAAATATGGAAAAGGATCTTGAACTATTAGCTCTAACCAAGAGTCACTCTTCTAATCTTTCCAAACAAGAAACACAGGCCCTACAAGAATTAAAAATCAACAAACATATTATTATAAAAAATGCAGACAAAGGGGGCAATGTAGTTGTTCTGGACAAAATAGACTATATTGAAGAATGCCTTAGACTACTTGGTGACAAAAATTGTTACACTAAATTAAGTTTGGACCCAACAGTTAGATTTTTAGAAGAACTATCAGAGATACTCCATAAAGGCCTAGCTAATAAAACCATTAATAAACAAGAATTTGAATTTATGTTTACCAAAAATCCTAAAGTGGCAACTTTTTATACTATACCAAAGATTCATAAGAACCCCAAGAAGCCCCCAGGAAGACCGATAGTATCGGGGATTGGTAACCTAACGGAAAATTCTAGCAAATATCTAGATCAGATTCTGACACAATTTGTATTCAGCCTCTCCTCCTATGTCAAAGACTCTAAGGAAGTACTCAACAAACTAGATGGCATACAATCAACTAGAAACACCATATTGGTGTCATTGGATGTGGAGGCTCTATACACTAGTATCCACCATACCTATGGAATAGCTGCGGTCAAATACTTTCTTAACAAACAAGGTATGCAATATACTGTCCATAATGAGTTTCATTTGGCCCTATTAGAATTTATCTTAACTCACAACTATTTCATCTTTATGGATAAATTTTATAAACAAATACGTGGCACAGCAATGGGCACAGCTTGTGCACCCACCTATGCTAATTTATTTTTAGGTTGGTGGGAAGAGCAATTGGTCTTTAGAGAAGATATGGAGATATATACATCTCATATAGAACTTTGGGTTCGATTCATCGACGATATTTTAATACTCTGGAACGGCTCTAATGAACAGCTACAGAATTTTGTACAAACCCTGAATACCAACAATTTAGGCCTTTTTTTAACATCAGAAAACCATCATGAATCAATTACATTCTTAGATTTAGAAATATTCAAAACAAAAGATGGTACTATTGGTACTAAGACCTATAGAAAACCTACAGCTACAAACAGCTTGCTACATGCAAAAAGTAGTCATCCAAAGGCCTTGATTGAAGGCATACCTATTGGTCAGTACGTAAGAATAAAAAGGAATTGTTCCAATGACAAAGACTTTGAAATGGAATCTCAGGATCTACAATGTCGGTTTTTGGAGAGAGGCTACTCAAAAAATACCCTAAAGAAGGCCTATAAAAGAGCCAAAAACACCAGGAGAGATTCCCTTCTTAAGGATAAAAGGAAAGAATCTGACAATACTGTAAGATGTATTGGAACCTTCAACAATAAATGGCATGAGATTAAAAAGATCTTTAATAAACATTGGGGTATCCTAACGGATGATAAAGATCTAAAATCCTACTTACCCCCCCAAGCTGCAATTACTAGCAGACGGTCAAGAAATCTCAGAGACCACCTCTCAAAAAGTCATTTGGAAACAGATAAAGGCCAATCATGGTTACAAAAAACAAAAGGCTGTTTCAAATGCCATAAGTGCAAAGCTTGTAAATATGTCAAACCTACCAAACATTTTCACTCTGAAAAAATAACATACAAGATAAAACATCTCATAACTTGTAAAACAGAGGGTGTCATATATCTAGTTACATGTTTATGTGGAGCCAGATACGTAGGTAAAACCTGTAGAGAACTCAGGAGACGTATTCTGGAACATGTCTATAGCATCCAAAAAGAATATGACACACCAATAGCCAAACATGTTAACAATAAACATAAAGGAGATGTTAGAGTGTTGACATTTACAGGCATTGATCACGTGGAAAAAACAATAAGAAGAGGCGACACAGATACTGAATTACTCAAAAAGGAGGCCAAATGGATCTATTTACTAGATACCAGAAAACCGAAAGGCCTTAATGAAGGCTTCACCTTCACTCCCTTTATATAATCTTCAGAGATAATCCTAATGATAATTCCAGTTTATACTTGGACAAAATTAATCTGTATCTAGCCTCCTCCCCCTGTTTGTTTTCGCCAGAGTGTTGATACATTATTAATATATAGTACTCTACTAATATATATTTTCTAAGCAATCTTGTCACCATTGTGGATCATTCTTTGTAATAGATAAGAATTATATTATTGACAATATAAGGCATTTTTGTAATAGACTGCTAATATTTTATTCAATATCAACTCTTGGGGCTATATAAAGTTAATACCAACTATATATTATTTAATAAGTATTATACCACTATATGGCCAACTTATCAAGGTTATCATAATTGTGCTATATATATTTGATATTAAGCAGCAACTATACCTATATGATAAATAGAGTTAAGTAAAATTCTATCTATGTGTATCTAGGCATTATGATACTGAAGCCCATAATTCCATATACACATATACCACATTATGTTGCTATATGTTTTTTCCAGTATCATCATTATATTAGCCCTTCCATGCTTATCATCTATAGACTGCCTTCATTCTAATGTATTTTCAACTTATAGAGTCTATTTACTACTAATTTTAATCGCACACATTGAGGAATTTATATTGACATTATTTTCCTCTGGTTTTTAACTCCGTTTCGTTGCCATGACTACGCCAGCCTTTAAATAGGCTCAAGAGAAAGTCTGGCGTAACCCTTGATGAAATACAAGAAACGTGCGTCGGGTTCACGTAGGAACGCAGTCGCGAGCCGATGACGTCACTGCTGTGCGTCTAGACCGCGGCGTGCTAAGCAGAGAGCTAGCGTGGTTTCCATCTCAGGCCCATAGTTTAAAGTCCCTTCCCCTATGGTCAGAACCAGCTATTTAGCACATTTATATTCAGAAAGGCACAGCTTTACTAGTTAGATCCTGTAGAACCACGCTGTATCTATTTTCAATATTCAGGCAATATTGGGTCTACATTCCTATGGTCCACACTGTCACTTTAGGACAGGAATTCATATTTATTTAGGGTCCAACTTAGAGACTTGTATTATTCTCGGGGCATTTCTCCCCCTATATAGGGTACAGTGGTTGCTATTCAATTCCAGCATTGAAGCTGGACTACCTCATGTTCTAAACCCATATAGCTTGCTATATTTACAATATTTATATATTAATCACTTATTTTGGTGCACACCAATAGCTGTGTACCTTATATACTATTAACACTTGGCACTTTATATTTTGCACCTTTTTTGCACGACTATCACTTTATCTGTGATTTACACTAGCACTTTATATTGAATATAGCTTGCATACAAGCTGGCCCCTTCAGGAATTTGTATACACCCATACTGCCTATTAGAACATTACTACCTCTCTGCTACCTATGTGCATATATTTTAATAAGGATTTTAAATACCATTAAATGTTAAGTTTTATTATTTAGTTTACTCTCTTGTTTCTTAGATTTGGATTAGTAGGTGTGCCCTATAATAGGATCTTTGTCCTCCCTCCTGTATGTATTCATTATTTATCCTAAGGAGCACCCTACTCTTATAATTGCATTTGGTACTTTAGCAGTATACCTGAGCCACCACTACCCACTGTTTTGTTTCAATCAAACTCAAAAACAAACTCAATCTACAACTCAATCAAACTCAAACTCAATCTCAAAATCAAACTCAAAATCAAACTCAATCAAACTCAAACTCAAAATCAATCTCTCTCTCTCTCTCTATATATATATATATAGAGAGAGATAGAGAGAGATTTTGAGAGAGAGAGATCCAGATCTAATATTAAACAGAAAAATATAAATAACTTACCTCCCTCCACAAAACTTCTCTCCCCACAAAAACAAACTCTTTACATCGGCATCCGTAAATGTAGTAACGGATTCCCGTAAAAAGAACTTAAACCGCGACTTGATAATAAAGCAACATACCTCCTCTCAACCACCAAGCTCCTGGAACCGCGTGCTACTTCGTCCGAAATCGCAACACAGTCGAGGCGTGGGCGCGTGTCATTCCTATTTATTCACTCCCACTGTCAATCAAATGGTCTATCCCGTAAGTGATTGGCTGTGCGACCTGTGGCGCGATGCGTGATTCCGCTATTGGATGGTTCGTGCCGGGCGCGGCTAGTCCGTCCCCCTTCCAGCTTGCGTGCGAGCCTGAACGTCACGGCCTTCCTACATTCTGAAGGCCGCGATTCGCGCCTGGCTAGATTTAATTTACGGCCGCATCCGTTGAAGTCCACACGATGCACTTACGGCATTGTAATGAAACAGGCCTGAAAGGGCCCTAAAAGTGTAAAGGAAGCAATAAAAGGCATGCGAATTACTGTAAAAACAATCCACAATGATCAAATATGTTAAGAAAAGAGATTTTTTTTGTGTCATGTACATCCTCAAAATGGCGGCCAAATTAACCCTTTAGCACTCAGAAAGGATAGAATGTGTCCCCTAAACATATCAACATTATCTGATTTACATCTCTTTTATCACATCTAGATTTTTGAACACAAATATTGTATATATTTCCACGCCACATTACATAGATCATGGAGCATGGGCACAAATTCAAATGTGGGCCAGAATATTAGGGGTTACTAATTAAAATGGCTCAACAAATCCATAATCAGGGAACTTCATAACATGATGAAGCTTAGATACACCAGTGAGCTTTTCCATTTGTGAAATCCACCCGGATAATCACAGCTGGGGTAATTAGCAAGCTATATAACCACACCATCATCCATGAATTAGCAAGTCTGAACCATCATGGATAGCAGCAACCTGAGTGCAGCGTATAGGTATGTGAGGAGAGCGCAGCGTCGTAGGAATGGATATTTGTTTCGAATGTTGCAGAGTGGAAACCGGGCTGTCAGGCATGCGACTGTGGAGTGACTGAGGCGTGACAGAGAGGGGCGGCTGGGAGTGAATGTGGGTGAGCGTGCTGATGCAATCTATGGTGGTCCGGAACCAAGCCAGGCAAGTGGCTCATCACAGGACATGCCTAGGGTCATGGTGGGGGGTCAGTTAGGGGAGAGAGCTCCAGTGGCACAGGGACAGGGGGATATGAGGGCACCTGCAGACAGGGAGGAGGACCTTGATGTGGGTGATCAGCTGATGGGGGGGCCAGATGAGAGACCCCTAGAGGGTGTGGCACATGAAGTAGGGGCTCCTGCACAGCCAGACCCACAGGGGGGTGAGCAGGCCCAGGAGCCTGCCAGGAGGATTCGTGCACCCAGGGTGTACAGGGAGAGAGTCACATTAGAGGGGTTAACTGATGTGGAAGTGTATGAGCGTTTTAGGCTAACCCGTGCCAGCCTGGAGGAGCTCTATGTGGTCCTGAGGGAGGACATGGAGCCTTCCTCACGGACCAATAGAGCCATCCCAGGCATGACACGGATGTTAGCCGCCATACACATCCTATCATCTGGTAGTTTTCAGAACACTGCTAGCATAGTAGGAGGAATGTCTCAAGCAAGCCTTTCAAGGTGCCTGAGCACATTCCTCCATGCTATCGTTCCGAAAGCTGCCAGATACATCAGTTTTCCCCACACTGGGGAAGAGATCTTGAAGGTGAAAGCAGATTTCTTTCGAATGGGAGGTATCCCCAATGTGCTCGGTGCTATAGATTGTACACATGTAGCATTGATACCTCCTAGAGAGCAAGAAGCCATGTTCCGAAATCGCAAACACTATCATTCCATCAATGTACAGGCTGTTTGTGATGCAGACATGCGCATACAAAATGTGGTTTCCGGCTTCCCGGGAAGTACTCATGATGCCCATATCCTGTGTCAGTCATCCATCCATCGTTATTTTGAGTCTGGAGAAGTTCCACCTGGGTGGCTACTGGGTGAGTACCCATAAAGGATCCCCTAAAATATACATAATGTTCCACTGTACTGTTATTCCATTGTTGCGTGAAAAATGCGCAACGACGCATGCCACAACAGACAAAATAGAGTCCCTCAATAGAGCGCACAACATCTGCGCGCAGGAGTTGAGATAAGGATTTAAGGGTGGACTTAGGGGTTTTAGGGTTAGGGGTCTTTGGGCTAAGGCTTTGGATTATGAGTGTAAGTGTTAGGCATGGGGTCTCATTGATTTGGGTTAGAGGGTTTTGGCCCATTAGTCAATCGATTCTACAACTTGCGCTCTTTGCTGGACGCACATTTTGTCACACAATTTCCAACAGTGCGCTACTGTCGCCGGCTTCTGGCAGCGCCGTTTTGTCCGCACTCATTTGCCGTGCGCCATAAAGAAGGTGTGCCGACTGAGCCATTGCATCGTAGCTTGTTGCTGTGCCTAACCCGATGTGACGTGGTCATAGGAGTATGAAGTTCCAAGCCAGAGATCCCTAAACTAACGTCACATTAATCATTGCGTATATTTACAGATGCTTTAACGAGCAGCACAAACTCCCATTCATATCTACATCTCCCATTTTTGTTGCCTTCAGGTGATGCAGGATATAGGTGTTTGCCGTGGTTGTTGACCCCTGTGAACAATCCACGCACAGAGGGGGAGGAGAGGTACAATGCGGCCTATGCCAGAACCCGGAATGTAATAGAGCGCACCTTTGGACTCCTGAAGATGCGCTTCAGATGTTTACATTCCACTGGCGGGGCGCTACAGTATACACCAGGGAAGGTTTGTCACATCATCATGGCCTGCTGTATTCTGCACAATATAGCAGTACAGGCAAACTGTCTGGGGAACATTGATGATGCTCCGCTTGAACCGGCGGAGCGTCCAGTACCTCCCGATGGTGGGGATAACGTTCAGGGGTCACAACTACGTGCCCACGTCATTCGTGAGTACTTCCCATGTAAGTCTAAAACTAATTACAACCAACTCAAATGTACATGGCTTATGGTTACTAATACATCTCTTTTCTCCTTCCCCATTGTCTTCCAGAATATCCAACAGTCCACAGTAGAGGATAGCTTTGTGATGTAACATATGTCTCGTGACGCATTCTTCATACTGGATCAAATACAGCCTGCTCTGATATCCGTTACTGGTAAGTATGCGCACATTCCCATAAACATCATATATATTGATATCTGCCAACCTCAAGAAGCTAAGCCAAATGGATGGTCTGATGTATTCCACAATGTCAATGGATATAGGCCTCACAATCGTATTTGAAAACATCTGCCCAGAACAGTAATGTTCACATTGTCTGATCATGCTATTCCACATCCCATAGAGGTCAATGCAATTCCTAGCAATCTGGATATATGAACATAACAGCATACTGTAAACCATAATAAATGTACCTTATGTGATGCAAAGAGGGGATGTATACTGTTCTTTGTCAGCGAATGCTGGTAAAAGCATTCTCAGTCAGATAACATGAATAGTCTCAAGGATGTGTTAACTAGGAATCATTGTGCAATATATCATATGGATTGTGTGACTCATCTCATCATATTGCCATTACAGAACTGTTGCCGTGTGTCAACACATTGTTTACCCACACAGACATGGGAAACGACCTTGCCAGCAACAGAACATCAGCTACATCGATGGCGTCTACATTGTAAGTGAGTATTTGCGGGAAACATGTGCATTTATGCATGAGAGGAAATGACTAATAACTACATTAATGTAGGCCTAACTTTCTTTTTCCCCAAGACATCCCCTATGTATTGCTGAAGCGGTCCGAAATGTTTATCGGACCATGCAGACGTGTCCTGGGGGAACAGATCTCTTCGTTGAATAATCCACTTGATCTATCCAAGGTAGAGAACCACATGTGGATGTCCGAACATGTATCAATGTGTGATAGTTGTGATCTTCCCTTTCTATTACAGGATGCACTGGTGTCTCTCTCTCTCTCTCTCTCTCTCTCTTCATCTTACCCACCCCTGTTTACCCTTAATTTATTGAGTCACACAAGTCTTCTGCTAACTATCCCAATTAACCCTTTCCACTATGTTTTCTCTTGTCTTCTTCCTCACATCCCCTGCCTTTTCCTCAGACTCTTCTTTACTTCTCCCCTTTTTGTTTGCATCATTTTCATTTCAACTCTCATGCCCACCTCTCTCCTTTTATTCGCCCATCACCTAATCCTACTCAAGCTGTGGTTAAACTATGTGTCTCCTAACTGTCCCATCTGCAGATTACATTATCTGTCCACATGGGGCAGATACCTTATTACATAATAGTGCATCGCACTTTACATCTGATCCCTTTCCTCCATGACTAATGCATATCTTTCGACTTGACACAACCTCCTTCCTATGTATCCCTGACTTACTTATTAACCTTGCTATTCCTTATCTACTCTTCACCATGTCCATTACCTTTAACTTGGAAGTGGTGATTTTCGAATCTTGTGTGGGCCTTTGTGAACAAATCATTTATCAACAGACTTTACGCTCCAAACAGGGCCCTCCATTTTCTTACGTTGTCAATATTACATACTGTATATGTCCGGGTTCTTCTCCCCTGTACAGCGTTACGGAATATGTTTGCACAATACAAATAAATGAGAATTCGACTAATCATAATATTCCCACATCAGGACAAATTAGTCTGGGCCATCATTATCATCGGACAGATGGTTAGCTTGTACGAGATCCCAATGCCTAACATGTGTGCCGACATACCTACATCTGTTGGTGGCTGCTCATATGGCATATGTAAGGTTTCCACTAATATATTATTTGTGTGTTTGTATTCCAGATCCCGGTCAGAACAAGGCATGACGATAAACATCCTGACATTCCGTGGCCATGTCAATGTCCTCATGTATGTGCATGTGTCCGTTTCATTGCTTTGTTGGATCCAGTTTGATATCTGATGACCTTGACTGAATAGCCGATATGTGTCACGATACAATTTCAATATACAATGCAGATGTGATGTGACATCTGTCAGCTGATGTTCCTGGTATCTCCACAGCATGTGTATGCTCATATAGTCTATCTCGATTCATAGGTACCTATTGGTTTAGACATTCTATCCTCTCCTCTACTTGGACTGTTGTGAAGCCTGCAGCACCAACCCTTCAAGATCTTTTCTTCAGTGCTGATGTGACCCTCCCTGTGCATATGGGGAAGAGTAAATCCAGGCTTGGGACTTAACAGTTAAGGAGGTTACGTTAATCTTCAGTTATGCATATTCAACAACAGTGAGTATAGATGCTCAATCAGAGAACAAACTATCACTGATATTGCCTGGTTTGTTGTGAGTTCTCTGCAATAAGTAACATCTGACTGATATGGTCCTGGTCAGGTCACCATCTTTTTGACCAAGGTTATCTATGTGCTGCTTATTGTTGCGTGAGAACTGACGTTATGGGCTCATAGCATTCACCGATTGAGCACTTATACTTCTGATGTGGCATCGTAGTGTCTGTTTAACACACAAGAATACATTTTGCTCTCCCCATATGTATATCACCTTATTCTGGATTATTATAGTGTTTCCTTATTGACTGTTATATATATGTCGGAACAATAATAAGATCTATTATATTGCCTAATGTTGGTTGATACACTGTACATCCCCTGATCATCCATATCAATGTAATTTTCCATGCCTGCATTCTGCTCTCATATCCCTATTTCCCTGTGTTACTTGGATTTTGTATCCTACCCCCCTCCACCATACCTGTGTTGATTAGTCAACCTGTGGCTTTGTGGCAAGCTTGCCTTGTTAGTTTCTGTAAATATTAAATATGATTTATCTGCGATGTTGTTTGTGTCTGCCTCGTCAATGTTGATACCATAGCATTTCCGGAACATCAATAAAAGGACCTTCAGACTCCACATCTGTGCTCTGCACCATCAGTTAGGGGTGTCAATAGAATTCTCACAGTGTGTTTGCATTACTGATTTCAAACATAAGGGAAGGTTGGTATTAACAATCTATATGACGCAGAAACAGACAAATGAGACAGGTTTCTGTAAGTGGCTCACATCCTAATAGTGAACATCCAGGGCCTCATTCAATTGCGATTTTGACAATTGAATGGGGCTCAAAATAAGCACAGAACATATATTGTGTCAAACAGATTTTAGTTAGTGAAAACCTTGATTTTGGAGAGATGTTTACTAACTAAAACATTTTTCAGAGAATATATGTTATGTGCTTATTTCAAGCCCTATTCAATTGGCCAAATTGCAATTAAATGAGGGCCACAGTATCTAACATAAGTGAGTACACCCGTCACATTGTTGTTAACATTTTAGTATATCTTTTCATGTGACAACACTGAAGAAATGACACTCTGCTACAATGTTAAGTAATTTTTCTGACCCATCAATAACTCAATACACAGCCATTAATGTCTAAACCATTGTCAACAAAAGTGAGTACACCCCTAATTTGAAATGTCAAAATTGACACGAAATGTCAATTATGTGTGGCCACCATTATTTGCCAGAACTGCATTAACCCTCATGGCCAGGGAGTTCACCCGAGCTTCCCAGGTTGCCACTGGAGTCCTCTTCCACTCCTTAATGATACATCAGAGCTGGTTGATGCTAGAGACCTTGCACTCCCCCACCGTCAGTTTGAGGATGCCCCACAGATGCTCTATATGGTTTTGGTCTGTCGACAAGCTTGGCGAGTCCATCACCTTTACCTTCTTTAGCAAGGCAGTGTCGTCTTGGCGGTGTGTTTAGGGTCGTTATGTTATGTTGCCCTGCGGCCCAGTCTCCCAAGGGAAAGGGATCATGTTCTGCTTCAGTATGTCACAGTACATGTTTTCATTCATGGTTCCCTCAATGGACTGTAGCTCCCCAGTGCCAGAGATAAATGGATAAGTCACAACGAACACAAAAACATTGATATGAGATGAACCCATCATTTTGAACCAAAACAGTGATGCAGAGAGAGGGGAGGCAGCATCTGACATCATTAGGTAAATGCATATAGTGGGAATCCACACAACATATTAGCGAAAACATATATACACATGCATATATGTTTGGTCTGGGCCTGCATGCATGCTGCCAGCACTGAGGAGCTACAGTTCTTTGAGGGAACCCATGAATGCCAACATGTACTGTGACAAACTGAGAAAGAGCATGATCCCTCCCATAGGAGAACGGGCCGCAGGGCAGTATTCCAACATGATAACAACCACAAACACACCTCCAAGCCGACCACTGCCTGGTTAAAGAAGCTGAAAGTCAAAAGTTTATGAACTGGCCAAGTAGGTCACCAGACCTAAACCCTATTGAGCATCTGTGGGGTACTCCTCAAATGGAAGGTGTGGAGTGTAACGGAACCCATCACTGTTTTAGCCTGTTTTAGGGTTATGGTTAAAATATGATCATACTGTTATACTGTATGTATGTTGGTTTCTGCTCAGCAAAATCTTAGCCCAGACTATTGCAGACCTTGGCATAATAGATAATCCTAGTACAGAGACTCATCATAGGATAAGGAAGTCTATTGTATAAAGTGTTTTCATTATCAGACATAACAAAGAAGGATGATCTAAGCAATGTCTGATTGTATCAAAGTAGCCAGGTAGTCTCCGGGAGGTGTGACCCACCTGTTGTCCCTCAATGTGTATTGTGTGGCCAACTATGGGGGATGTGTGTATTGCCTGTGGGAAGAGATGTGTATATATATATTTCTGGGCAACAAAATAAAGTCAGTATTCATTTGACTCCCAATTGAGTGTGGGCAAATATTGGAGGTTGGGAATGGTGAGACTGTAGTGCTTTTTGGATATTGTACCGTATACCAGCGGAGATATTGGACTGCGTGTTCCAACTCCGTTACAGGGAGTGCAAGGTCTCTAACATCCACCAGCTCCATGATATCATCATGAAGGAGTGGAAGAGGACTCCAGTGGCAACCTGTGAAACTCTGGGGAACTCCATCCCCATGAGGGTTAAGTCAGTGCAGGAAAATAATGGTGGCCACACAAAATAATCGCCAATTTCACTTAGGGGTGGACTCACTTTTGATATTTCCCCTGAATTAATCTATCCATGTGTCATGAACATGAATATCATGCATCACCGTTACTGTAATCAAACTCATGAATATTACCTCCACCCTCAGCTGCTCAGCTGCACTAGTGGCTGTTACCCCAACCCTACATTAACACAGGGCTGGTATATTGAAGGAAGATGTATGTACTAATCCAAAAACGTTGGTGTGTAGCATTCATGTGGTGTTTACCAATCATGGTACAGTACAAACGAAAACAAACAATGATAATGTGAGCAATACATAATCTTTAATCTTATGCTTGCAAATGATAGGAAAAAAAACTGTTGATTTTGCTCACGCTCATGCTGGAGATGAGCCAGGAAATCCTGGCACTGGGCCGCTGACAGCGCAGGACTAACTGGCAGCAACCCAGACCACTGTGTCCTCTGGGTGGAGGAACTGCTGACTGGTGTGTCCTGCCTGGGAGACGCCTGCTGGGCCTGCGGGGCCGGAGTGGCTGGCTGGGCCTGCTGGTCCTGCGGGGCCTGTTGGTCCAGAGTGGCCACAGTGGCTGTCTGGGCCTGCGGGGCCTGTTGGGCCGGAGTGGCCACAGTGGCTGTCTGGGCCTGCGGGGCCTGTTGGGCCGGAGTGGCCACAGTGGCTGTCTGGGCCTGCGGGGCCTGTTGGGCAGTAGTGGCCACAGTGGCCTGCTGGTCCTGCGGGGGCCACATGCCCTGCCGGGGGCCCATGCTCCAGGGAAGCATTGATTGGGAATCCATATTGGGGTCCCAACCGGAATGGGACCACATTGGGTGGCCCCACATTTTGCCAGCCCACATTGGCTGGGAGCCAGGCGGTGCCATTATCCTGGCTGGAGGGAATTGCTGGCACCTTGTGGATGGCCCAGGCGGACTTTGATACGAGGGTCCTGCTACAGGTAAAGTTGACGCAGGTGGTCCTGCATCTTCAGAAGGTGCAGGAACCTGCGGAGGCAGGGGCCGCCTGGATGGTACTGAAATGAGACAAGATTTTGATTTGAGTATTGTTGTTTCCATGTCTCTGAGATCAGAGTGACTTGTAATTGGCTGTGAATGTTTGACGCCAATCAAAATTGATCTGCATCATTAGTATTGTGGATCCTGGCTGGGATCTTTCCTGTTATGTGACACCGACTGCTGGCAGCAGCAGTTGGACCAAGGGGCTGATAGATGGCGCTGCCGCTGTTATATACATCATTTTCAACTTACACAGAAGCCCAAAGCACTAGCCCTCACACTTATCCAAACCCCTTATCTTAACAACACCATAACCCACTAAATATGCATGATTATATAATCTCCAGGAAAATGCTGTGACATGTAGAGGCTGCTCACGGCTGCTACCAGCAGTCACGGTCAGATAACAGGAAAGGGCCCATGGCTCATATGACTATATGTAATGCTGGTGCGGTGTGCCAACTGCAGTTAATTAGGACACGTGATCATCTGAATCTGTTGGCCAGTGTGTGAGACAGACCAATCTGTGACCAATCCTCAGCAATGTGAGTTAACATGTTAATGTAACATGGTCCAGATTATGCTGTTACACGACACAAACTTGCAGTCCATCAGAGTCTGTATCCGCATATGCTGCCGTGTGCACATCCATACATGTACTCTCATGGGGATGTACCAGCTAGACCGGACCTATCCTGTTGTTTGTGCGCATCTCTGGAAGTGCCCCACGAACGACTCTAGCTACGCCACCCCATCAGGCCAGGTAAGTGGTTATGGGTTTCAGGTTCTAGCTACAGTTAGGGGGGATGGGTTAGAGTTAGAAAGTGGAGTTTAGGGGGTTAGGGTTAGAGGGTTAGGGGCTTTGGGTGTACCAACTATTTTTGACGGCTACATGGGGACGCAAGCGCAGCCGCATCCCTAGAGTCGGCGGCAGCACTCTTCCAGCACATACTGAAATGCCCACATAAAACAGGATACATCCGCTATACCTATAATCAAAATGTACATGAATTCTAAGCAGTAGGAGGGTTAAGCCAAACAGCTAGGGATGGGCCAGTTTAACATGGAGTAGAGTGTGACAGGGGAACTCATGACAATAAACAAACAATTGCAATGGAGTTGTCATGTATGCTTTATATGCACTGGGAACCAACAGCAAACATAACAGTAACATCAATAGATTTGCAAAACGGTATCATAATCAGTTGTGGGAGGAGGTATTGGACATATATTTCATTGCTAACAATTCTGACAAGTGTATTTCTTTACACTGGATTTACATGATTTTTGCAGCCTCATATATCTGTAGTCACAACCAGATATCTTACAGTGCAATTCAACGTCAGTTATCTATCTGTGTGGGGTACATGTGCGTACATATGAGGGTGTTAAGGTGTACATGGTACTCACATTGTAGGGTTTCAGACTGACCGGAGTCCACCAGGCTAGGGAGGCCCACGACTGACGCTGGCCGGATCATGTCGCGCACTGTGGCCTCCCAACCGGGGTATGCGAACGTTTCTGGCGGCCCACCACCGGTTCCCCGTGCTGCTTTGGCCTCATTGGCCATCTTCGTTTTCACAGCAATACGGCAGTCTTGAAACCGTTGCTGGACAGACTGCCAGGGACGATTGGCATACCCCAGCGAGGAGACCTCAGCCGCGATCTCCTTCCAGGCATCTGTCCTCTGCCTGGGCCTCACTTCACTCCCACCGGTTAGGATGGAGTGTCGGGCTTGCACTCCTCTAACCAGTGTTTCGATCTCCTGGCTGGTGAAATTTGCTGCCCTTTTGCGTGCAGCAGCAGCAGCAGCTTGCTGGCCAGCCTGTGGCTGGGGGCCCTGCTCTCCCTGACCTCTCCCTTCGCTGCGTTCTCCCTCCATCTCTCCTCCTCTCTCTCTCTTGCTCTCACAAAACCTCCAACTCCAAGACCTGTGTGTCCACTTGCACAGCATACAACACAGTCACAGATTTACGAATTTCACTCCCTTTTAAACTATTTGTGCCCTTGATTGTCATCTTCCTATTGGTTAATTGATTTCAGGTTTGATTTCAGAATTACGGGCTTGAGACTTGGCCGTAGCTTCTTAGTGAAACACGTACGGGTTTTGCGGATGATTGCCCTCCAAGCCCGTAGCTCGTTATTCAAACCCGTGCGGGCTTGCATGATAGATGAAGTTAAATATCTTTATTTGCGCATTTGAGAGTAGGGGAATGTTGAGCTATTAATTCTGAAACCAAACATCACTTTCACTTTTAATAAAAGCACAGAATGGCTTTTCGATGCTACGACTTGTAAGTTAGCCCTTTACGACCCGTAGGTCTATTTTACCCATTTCTGGACTTGACAGAGGCTAATCCCGCAGCCTTTGCGGGTCTGAGGTGCTCCAAGCCCTCAGGTCTTTGTTCACGTATATTTGACAAGAATTTGAAAATACAAAAATTACGGATTTGAGTGTAGGGGAATGTTGTGCTATTTTTGCTAACACCTACAATCACTTTATAGTCTTCTCAAAGTGCAGGATGGCTTTATTTGGGCTATATTTCGTGCTTAATTGGTGCTAGCGGGACCTTTTTCCTGCAAGTAAGCTGCGGCTCGCTTTTAGCCTTGCAGAGAGGTTTCCCGTAGCAATTGAATAGCAACCGGGGCTTTCTTGCGGCCGAAACTCTTGCGGCCGTTTTAGATCAAAGGCTTTCCTCCGGCGCGAGCGGCCGCAAGGGATAGCAAGGCGCCGGCCGCAAGCCTGCCGGAGCCCCCGGCCGGAAGGGAATAGAAGAGCCGAATAGCTTGCGGCCGGTCCTTGCGGCCCGCAACGTCTGCGGCCGCTAATAGAATGAGGCCCTATGTAACTATGTAATTAATCAAGCTTCAAGTTACAGGCCGAAAGCCAAAATCGTAAACCATGCAATCGTATGTAGCATTTCAGAGCGTGAACAATTAATCAAGGCTGTAACTACCCATTTAGAAACAGCCAAGAGAAAATTAGACCGTCATCATTACGGCAGATGGCGGTTACATGTCAATCAATTAGCATTGGGGGATCTGATATGCGATCGCACTTGCAAAACCGCAAAATAATAAATAATAAAAATTAATGACAATACTGTTCTAGTCCATATGGGTGGCCTGATATGTATTGACTCATTGATTCCCGAGTTTAATATAACCCTGAAATGAAACATAAAAATAAGTAATTTTTTAATTGCCGATTTGCAAGTTTGAGACTGTTGTGCAATTAATTCTAATGTCTTTCATCGCTTTCCACATCATTTACAGTGCAGTATTGATTTTATATTTGCATTTACAGTGCTATGGACATATCTTTAACCCCTTTGCAAGTCCTATCTGGTACTCGGACGATTTTCTTCTACATTTGCCATTTACTGGTGTGAAAACATTTGCAAACTTGTGGAATTGTAGCAATTGAATAACAATTTGCGATTTTAGCGATTGTAACTCTTGCAGACGTGAAAGATCAAAGGCTTAGATGGGGTGTACGTTACGGTTGTAACAACCGCAGTGATTTCCAACCCGTAACCCGTAGACCGTTTGTGGCTCTCAAATAGACTTGCTAATTACATAAGAAAATTATTTGTTAGAATGTAATTCCTTTTCTCTTGGAGGATTATTTCTTTCAATACCAATAAATAATTTCTACTAATCAAACTCTAGGGATATATCAATGTGTACACATTTAGGACTATGAGATCAGAACTAGGATCTAAATTGTATGTGTTAGTACTAGTGAGGAAAGTAAATACAGTAGAATCCCGGTTATCCGGCACCCAACTAACCGGGACTCTCAAGCAATTCCCCATTTTCAAAAAACTCCCGCTAAACCGGCATAACCTGACACTATCCAACAGTTCGAGACTGCAAAAAAAAAAAGCTAAATTTTTTTCTAATTGTTTTTAGGTGCTAATGCCTTTTTAAAGGCATTTTGATGGGTTTTGGGGTGTTTAAAGGTCGTTTAGACCCTTAAATTCGGGGACTCCCCGGTTAACAGGCCACTACAGTTATCATTCAATAGGGAGTCCCCGTGGTGCCGGATAACGGGGGTTTTACTGTACCTGTTATACATCAGACTCTAGATGTGAGTTTTTTCTCGATTAACTATGTTTTCAGTGTTCTAGGTACTAGTTCCGTGTTTCTCTGCTTTCTTATAGACTATGCTAGAGATATCCCAGAGACAATAAGATTCAAATGACAAATATAAAGTTGATATTCTCATTCCTCAACTAATCATTCATGAGCACTCCAGATAGTATCCGAATCCTTTAGTATTGCAGTTAAACAATAATTTGATCTTATCTTCTTTGCTCCTTCTATTACTGACAATCTTCACATTTTTCATATAAAGGCAAAACTTACAATGTCCACAGAAGAAAGTTCCTACCAGCAGGGGCAAGGGGGGGGGGGGGGGCAAATCCCTCCCAGTTTCTAAAATATATTTCC
Organism: Discoglossus pictus; assembly: GCA_027410445.1. Taxonomy (NCBI): domain Eukaryota; kingdom Metazoa; phylum Chordata; class Amphibia; order Anura; family Alytidae; genus Discoglossus; species Discoglossus pictus. Next base: position 136,279,239 of record CM050167.1, on the reverse strand, counting down.
TTATTCCTGGTGCCTAGCAGTAGATAGATCACTGCAAGCTGGGATCACTGTACATTCACCTCCTGCTGCCTGTAACTACCTGGTTAATCTGAAAGCCGGTTTTCGCGAGATCACATGAGGTAATCTCGCATGATCTCAGAAATATCCAGACAGCCAAAGGCACAGGAGGTGAGGAGGAGATATTGGGGAGTGGGGGATGTGCTAGGGAGAAAGTGGGGAGACAGTGGGGGAGGCACTACAGATCTATAATATATAAATTATATATATATATATATATACATATATATATATATATATATATATATATATATACAGTGCCTTTGAGGATTTGCATCATTTCATTTAAAGAACATGCCCACAACTTTGATGATGTTGCTTTTTTTCTTGTGAAGCATAAAACAAAAAGGACAAAATAACAGAAAAAGTCAATGTGCATAACTAGTCACCCCCCTAAAGTCAATACTTTGTAGAGCCACCTTTTGCGACAGTCACAGCTCCAAGTAGCTTTGGATAAGTCTCTATGAGCTTGCCACATCTTACCACTGGGATTTTTGCCCATTCCTCCTTGCAAAACTGCTCCAGCTCCTTCAAGTTGGATGGTTTGAGCATGTGAACATCAATCTTTAAGTCTGACCACAGATTTTCTATTGGATTGAGGTTTGGGCTTTGACTAGGCCGTTCCAACAGATTTACATGTTTCCCCTTAAACCACTCAATTGTTGCTTTAGCGGTGTGTTTGGGGTCATTGTCCTGCTGGAAGGTGAACCTCCGTCCTAGCCTCAAATCACGCACAGAGTGGTACAGGTTTGGCTCAAGAATATCCCTGTATTTAGCACTATTCATCTTTCCCTCAACTCTGACCAGTTTCTCAGTCCCGGCTGCTGAAAAACATCACCACAGCATGGTGCTGCCACCACCATGTTTCACTGTGAGGATGGTGTTCTTTGGGTGATGTGATGTGTTGGGTATGCAGCAGACATATCGTTTTCTTTGATGGCCGAAAAGTAAAATTTTAGTTATATCAGACCAAAGCACCTTCCTACATAAATTTTGGGAGTCTCCCACATGCCTTTTCACAAACTCCAAACATGCCATTTTGTTTTTTGTTGAAAGTAATGGCTTTCTTCTGGCCACTCTGCCATAAAGCCCAACTCTATGGAGCGTACGGTAGAGATGTCGCGAATAGTTCGCCGGCGGACTGTTCCCGGCGAACATAGCATGTTCGCATTCGCGGCGAACTGCGAACATATGCAATATTCGACCCGCCCCCAATACTTTATCATTGAGCAAACTTTGACCCTGCATGTCACAGTCAGCAGACACATTCCAGCCAATCAGCAGCATACACTCCCTTCCACACCCTTCTACCTCATGGACAGCAGCCATTTTAGAATCATAACTAACTTGCAGTCTTACTGAGAGGAGGTAGAGTGTAGGTGATACTGCATCAATAGGGAAAACCATAGCTAGGCAAGTTTATTCAGTGTCCAGTGCAGTGCTGAAGGACTCTTGTGCATTATTATTATTATTATTACTACTATTATTATTATTATTATTATATAATGTGTAGATGTACCAGCTGGGCATGCTCTTGTGCATTATTATTATTATTACTACTATATAATGTGTAGATGTACCAGCTGGGCATGCATTATTATTATTATTATTATTATTATTATTATTATTATTATATAATGTGTAGATGTACCAGCTGGGCATGCTCTTGTGCATTATTATTATTATTAGTAAAATACTATTAATAATAATAATAATAATAATAATAATAATGCACAAGAGCATGCCCAGCCGGTACATCTACACATTATATAGTAATAATAATAATAATAATAATAATGTAGAAGAGCATGCCCAGCCGGTACATCTACACATTATATACTACTACTACTAATAATAATAATAACAATAATAATAATAATGCTCAAGAGCATGCCCAGCCAGTACATCTACACATTATATAGTAATAATAATATAGAAGAGCATGCCCAGCCGGTACATCTACACATTATATAGTAATAATAATAATAATAATAATAATGCACAAGAGCATGCCCAGACGGTACATCTACACATTATATAGTAATAATAATAATAATAATAAAGCAGAAGACCTCCCCTGTGTCTCCCCCCCCCACTCCCTCCCATGTGTCTCTCTCCCCCCCCTCTCCCCTGTGTCTCCCCCCTACTCCCTCCCATGTGTCTCTCTCCCCTCCCTCTCCCCTGTGTCTCTCCCACCCTTGCCTCTGTCTCTACCCCCTCTCCCTTCCCCAGTGTTTCTTTCCCCCCTCTCCTGTGTCTTTTCCCCCTTCCCTCTTCCCTGTGTCACTCCCCCCCTCCCCTGTGTCTCTACCCCCCTCTCCCTTCCCGTGTTTCTTTCCCCCCTCCCCTGTGTCTTTCCCCCCTTCCCTCTCCCCTGTGTCTCTCCCCCCTCATCTGTGTCTCTTCCCCCTTCTCCCCTGTATCTCTACCCCCTCTCCCCTGTGTCTCTACCCCCTCTCCTTACCCCTGTGTTTCTTCCCCCCTCCTCTGTGTCTTTACCCCCTTTCCTCTCCCCGGTGTCTCCTCACCACTCCCTCCCATTAGTCTCTTTCCCCCTCTCCCCTGTGTCTCTACCCCCCACTCTCTCCTGTGTCTCTCCCCCCTCCCATGTGTCTTTTCCCCTCACCTCTCCCTTACCCTGTTTCTCTTCCCCCCTCTGCCCTGTGTCTTCCTCCCCCTCTCCACTGTGTCTTCCTCCCCCTCTCCCCTCTCCTGTGTCTTCCTCTCCCTCTCCCCTGTGTTTCCTCCCCCTCTCCCCTCCCCTGTTAGCTTCTATACGCATACATACATACGATAAGAAATCTGGGGGGGGGGTTACCTGTGTACTGTATAATATTGTATTGCATTATGTTATATTATATCACTAGCGACTTGCCTGGCACAAATGACGGGGCAATAATAATAAATAAAAAAGTTTGAAGCCATGGCAATGCTGTTTGCCACACAATGTGATGCTTTTTGTACTCTGAGGACCTTCGGCGCTCATTGTGAGCCTCTTCCCTCGTGTCCTTCATGTTTCGTGCTTTGCAACGATCAATCTTCGGCGCTCATCGCAAAGACAGATATATAAGTACAGTGTTAAATATATAATTTTTTGTGTGCAGTGTAAATTAAAAAATGTATTCAGGTCTCAGAGCATAATAAAGTGATTTAGATTTGTAACTGGCAGCCAATGAGCAGTAATCCAGATATATAACTGCAGAGTAAAAAGTAAAACATTTTAGTGTAGTGTAAAGTCTACATTTTTATTCCATTACTAATTAATACTTATTACATGAATGCACGATAATAACTATTGTGAATGAACAAATGTATTAGGAAGTGCGAAGCGTTAATGTATGTAAAGTAACCGCAGTGTAAAATATGCTATTAAGCGTATTTTTTATATATATATTTTTTTTAATAATAATGAATTATTAATTACTAAAATACTTTACCTATTTGTAATTAATATATCCAGTGATCAATAACCTGAAGAGCTAACTAAAAAAGATTTTCCTAAAAAGCCGTACGAGGTAAAGATACACTATTAACAAGGACGCTAAATCATCCACACCCGCTTACCACATACACATTCCCCGCCATTTTACAACACTAACTTACACAATGCGGAAGTACCCAGCTACCCTAACGGCTTCCACTCGCGCACGCAGCCTATTTACACTACACACTGCACACATTGCTGACACTTACACAGCAGCTACACAGCACTGAAAACCTACATTGTATGCTGCAGGAACATGAAAACAGATTGTCAGCTCTTCAGCACAATGCTTCCTGCATATATTACTTACAAATAGGTAAAGTATATTCATTTAGTAATTATTTCATTAGCATACAAAAATACATAGACACAAAAAAAACATTATCACATTAAACATAAAAGCCATTTACTGCGCTCCTCACAACGAGCGCCAACGCTGCTCATAGCACACAAAGCCTTGCAATAAGCGCAAAAAACACATCACCGCCGACCAAAGAATAACAGCAAAAGCGCCTATCAGAAAAAAAATACAACCAACAGCCTCGCAATGAGCGCCGAAGGATATCCGACCGCCAACAAAATGAATGTCTCGTCCAAACCATTACCTGCCTTACAATCTTATTGCCGCCATTTTTTGACGGGCAAGTCGCTAGTAAATATATAAAGATCAAGATAATAAAAGTATAAGGAAATGTAACACAAAGATGCACGTGTGTCTGAATAATACGACAAATACGGATTTTTGTCATAAATGATATGATCGCAGTATTGGGTCATAAACCCTAAACACTGGAATCTGTTACATACAATTTACTGATGATGTCATTAATGGGCTTCAAGGGGGGGGGGATCTCTTTTCATACTTTTTGAGCGGTGCAAATCCAACATACGCAGAGCGGAAACGCCACATCTGTGGGACACACACAAAGGGGTTCACTTTGGGAGAAAAAAACAAACAAATATGAAATATTGAATAATCATATTTTGATGTTACCAACAGATAAGGAAACGAAACTGAGGTTATTATATCTAATAGTAGCAAGCTTGGGAGTACTGGGAGTAATAATACTGCAGCAGGAGGTCAGGACTAATGTCACCTATAGACCCCCAGACAGATAAAGGTCAGTACTAATGTCACCTATAGACACCCAGTCAGATAAAGGTCAGTACTAATGTCACTCTATAGACACCCAGTCAGATAAAGGTCAGTACTAATGTAACCTATAGACCCCCAGTCATATAAAGGTCAGTACTAATGTCACTCTACAGACACCCAGTCAGATAAAGGTCAGTACTAATGTCACTCTATAGACACCCAGTCAGATAAAGGTCAGTACTAATGTCACCTATAGACACCCAGTCAGATAAAGGTCAGTACTAATGTCCCTCTATAGACACCCAGTCAGATAAAGGTCATTACTAATGTCCCTCTATAGACACCCAGTCAGATAAAGGTCAGTACTAATGTCCCTCTATAGACCCCCAGTCATATAAAGGTCAGTACTAATGTCACTCTATAGACACCCAGTCAGATAAAGGTCAGTACTAATGTCACCTATAGACCCCCAGTCAGATAAAGGTCAGTACTAATGTCCCTCTATAGACACCCAGTCAGATAAAGGTCATTACTAATGTCCCTCTATAGACACCCAGTCAGATAAAGGTCAGTACTAATGTCCCTCTATAGACCCCCAGTCATATAAAGGTCAGTACTAAAGTCACTCTATAGACCCCCAGTCAGATAAAGTTTTGAAATGTTTCTTGGATAGCATTGGGGCTAAAGGAGGTTTGGCCATCAGGTAGTCTAAAGATACCGTATATTATGTCCTCTCTTGGGGGGTAAAGACACTAATAATTCCTCCAATAAAATTCTGTTTTTTTATGTGGGCAAGGTCCCTGGTTAGCCAATGGGTTATCTGTTAAAAAGAGTGCTGCAGAGACTGTGGGGGCTGTTAGCCTCCTTGTCCCCGTGTGGCCGTTTAGAATCCCTGCTGCTGCATGTTTCAGCTTTATTAAGGTGTAATTGTACAGCGTTTGACTCAAGTAGCTGCCTGTGCTGGGTCAGTTTGGCTTAATTGCTGTGCCCTTTTCCTGCCAAGATGGCGACCGTCAGTCCATGGGCCTCTATGTCCCCTTGACTACCTTTGTCCCCGCTTGTGTGCTTATTTGGGGTGGCCCCCCTTTATATCTCCGACCTGTGGCCTTCTCATGTCCCCCCCTCAATCTCTGAGTGTGGCTATGCGGGCTGGGGCGTTGAATCAGGCCTACCTTCTTCTCTGCTCGCTGCAAGATCAACAATACCTAATTTTTCAGGCATGTGTACATGCCTAATTTTTCTGGCCTCTGGTGCTGCACTGTGCCTTCAACAACCAAACCCCCAAAAAAGGCACATAACAGGGATTAAACTGATAGGAGTAGTACTACTTAACACACAACTCATATCTGGTGTAACAGTAGTGTACATTTAAAACAAAAAACATTTTTTCTACTGTAATAGATTGCATAGCAGCTAGTTGTCTGCAAGCGTGTGTGTCAGACCTACAGCGTCTTCTCTGCCAACTTCTGCAAGTGCACAGTGCCACTCATATCTGTTGTCACAGTAGCTTGGACGCATAGTACCAATCTGTCAAAACCGGTAATGATGAATGAGGTCTAGAGTAGCCTGGTTCCCTTATCCTCTACAGGTTGAGACCTAATGTTTGGGTGACTCCAGACCAACACATGAGTACAAGCAGCACACAAACTCAAAGCCGCCATCCTCCTCCTGGTCCAGCATCATCAGCCACATCAACCACTGCTGTCCTCCTTGCCCCCTCTCAACCATCCGCCACTGCGTCTCTCGCCTTGAGCAGTTCCTGCTCAATTGCCCATAGTCAGGTGCCTGTAAAGGACATGTTTGAGCGTAAGAAGCTAATGTCTCAAAGTACCCCAAAATAGAAGTGATACGGCCAACAAAGCATCTTTTTCCATCTCCCGGTTCTAAAAATCCAGGCCTTATACACGCCCCCTGATATGTGCTGTAACAGGTTTTAAACTGATAAGAGTAATACTACTTAACACACCTTATAATAATGCAGAGAGAGGCAATGCATGAGAGGAGTCTGAAGAAGAGGAGTCAGAGGAGGAAGGTGGCTTTGAGGAGGTGGAAGACCAAACACAGCAGGCGTCCCAGGGGGCTTGTTGTCACCTTTCGGGGACCCTTGGTGTTGTACGTGGCTGGGTGGAGGAAGAGACCTTCAATGACTCAGTGAGGACATGGAACGGGACATGGCTAGCTTGGTATCCAACCTTGTGCAAATGGGGAGTTTGCGGTTGTGCAAATGGACTGTTTGCGGTTGTTTGCGGTGCGTTAAACGGGGAGTTTGGTCTGTCACTGTGAAGCGGGTGTAACCCTTACACTACCTGATCGATACAACATCATACCTGATGTTTTAAATCACGTTATTCCAAACAATTTTGGAATGTTAGGTAATTTATGCCCTTTATGGCTTAAAACCAGACTCTGTATCAACTTTGTAATTTTCCGTGGGAGTTTTGCCATGGATCCCCCTCCGGCATGCTACAGTCCAGTTGTTAGACCCCTTGAAACAACTTTCCCATCACTATTGTGGCCAGAAAGAGTCCCTGTGGGTTTTAATATTCGCCTGCCCATTGAAGTCTATGGCGGTTTGCCGATGTTCGCCGGTTCGCGAACATTTGCGGCGGTTCGCGTTCACGGTTCGCGAACAGAAAATTTTATGTTCGCGACATCACTAGCGTACGGCTTATTGTCGTCCTATGTACAGATACTCCAGTCCCTGCTGTGGAACTCTGCAGCTCCTCCAGGGTTACCTTAGGTTTCTGTGCTGCCTCTCTGATTAATGCCCTCCTTGGCTGGTCTGTGAATTTTGGTGGGAAGCCGTCTCTTGGCAGGTTTGCTGTTGTGCCATGTTCTTTTAATTAGGTTATCATGGATTTGATTGTGCTCCTGGGGATAATCAAAGATTTGGATATTTTTTATAACCTAACCCGGACTTGAACTTCTCAACCACATTGTCCCTTACTTTTTTGGAGAGTCCCCTGGTCTTCATGGCAGTGTTTCTTTAGTGGTGCCTTTTGCTTAGGTGTTGCAGCCTCTGGGGCCTTTCAAAAAAGGTGTATATATGTAATGACAGATCATGTGACACTTAGATTGCAGACAGGTGGACATTATTTGACTAATTACTGTATGTGACTTCTGAAGGTAATTGGTTGCGCCATAGCTTTTTATGGGCTTCATTTTTTGTATATATTTTTCTCATTTCACTTCACCAACTTAGACTATTGTGTTCTGATCCATCACATAAAATTCAGATTAACAAAACATTGAACTGGCACCCAACTGGCACCCATGGGGACTTTTTTATATTATATATTTATCTATATATATATATATATATATATATATATATATATATATTGTAACAGAGTGAAGCAAAGAGTGCCCCTAGAGGTGGGTTTAATTAAAGAAGCTGGAAGATTACTCTGGAGAAAGAAAGAGTTAACTCCGGGCAGTGATCAGAGGCTAATTGAAGCCCAGCTGGGGATTGTCTTTTAGACAACAGCAGAGAGATGGTGGAGTCTCTCACTTAGGCTTGGTCCTAAGCAGTGTGAGCAGTGTGTGGAATCTGCTCCTGTTGGTGAGTTGCTGTTAGCAGCAAAAGAGCAAGCTACAGAGAGAAGCTTGCTGATTGTGCCTGCTTGGATCTCTAATCTGTTGTGTGATTTGGATTGAGAGACTGAAGCTGTGTTCCAGAGATTGAAGTCAGAAGACTGCTGTGTTTCAGAGATTGCTCACAGAGAAAGCTGTTTGCAGTCAGAAGACTGCTGTGTTCGAGAGATTGCTTGCAGAGAAAGCTGTGTTCCAGAGATTGTTTGCAGAGAAAGCTGTGTTCCAGAGGCTGTGAGTAAAGGATTATATTTTCCTTACAAGAATCGGTGTAAAGTAATTTCGGAGAGACGGGCGGGCCGAATGCTCCCCTTTCTTCTTCTGAGGAAGATATTTACAAGAGAACTGTGTGTTTTGTTATACCTTTCATAAAATGGTGTACTTTTTGGATTTTTAATAAAAAGATTAAAAGAATACATGAACTTCTTGCTGTTAATCTAGAAGGTAGCAGGTCAAACTACCACAATAGATATATATATATATATATATATATATATATATATATATACACAATATATATCCCCCAGATTTTTTTTGGTTACTACGTCTTTGCGTACATGTGCATTTCTTGTAAAAGGACTCCTGACTATTTGGTCCTTCAAATTAGAGCATCTCCTCCAGCTAATTTTCACGTGCTGCCTTAATATCATCCAGATCTTGATATTTTCTTAATACGTTATTATGTTTAGTTATGATTTGACTTAGCCCCTGATAGTATACACTGTAAGTGCCCACAGAAAGAACCCCATTGTTATCTTTCTCAATACTATTTTTTTGTTTTGGAATCAATAGTGTTTCCCTATCAGTACTCCCTATCAGTGCTCTATGGTAAGATTTCTTTATGACTCTCTCATTTTAAGGCGCTCTCTAAGATCCTATACTCTACACAGGAAAGTCTCCAGACCAGAGCAATTAAAAGTAATTCCACCGCCTCAATGCTTATCCTTTTATCAGTTGAAGTATACAGAAAGTGGTCTAATTAAGGATAGTATCATTCAATTTGTTCAATACGTCCATGGTGTCCCTAAGGTAGGAAGGTAACCATCAGCCCTATTAAATTCCCCAAACATGTAAAACCATAGCCCACAAGACTTGTGGCTATTAAATTGTCACCGTCAAGCAAGCCGATCACGACTTGTGGTTTAAGGATGAAAAAAAGCTACGGGAAGTGGAAATTTGAACCGTGCGCCTGCAAATTCTTTGTTCTCTCAAGCCTGTAATTGCTACATTCCAATTTCGCTATTAAATTGCAATGCATTTCTAAAGACGCCATGGTGTTCATGCCGGTAACCGGCAAATGGAGCCAAAAACATTACGGCCCTCAAATAGGACCAGCAAAGGGTTTACAGACAACTTTTAAACACTGTAAAAGATAAAATAAACACACCAGTGGACATTAAAATATGGGGAAAACATGGAAAGGCATTACAATTACAATAATCCGCAAATAAGAAATGGGCATAATTTTTTTAATTTTTTATCATACATTGAAATGGTCATGCACATTCCAATATGAAAAGCCATGCTGCAACATGCAGAAAGCAATTAAAGACACACTACCAGATTAAATCGCAACACAAAAACAGGAAACCCATGCCATATTAACCCTTTCTCACTCACAGAGGCTCTAATGTGGACCCTGAAATATAAATAAAATAGCATATACATCTCGCTCATCACATCTACATTTGGAAAAACTAATAGTGGCCATATTTCACCTCCAAGTCACATATATCAAGTACCCGGGGAACATTTGAATATTTGTTGTTCAGTCCTTCAGTCATGTCTCACTCTCTGTGGCCCAATGGACTGAAGCACATTTAGCTATGTCTCTGCCTGTGCTGTTCCACAAGGTTTGAATGCCAAATATACTGAAGTGAGTTGCCAGTTCCTTCTCTAGTGAACTGTGATTTGTTTGACCTCTCTGCTATGACCTGTCCACCTAAACTGGCCCTATATGGTATAGCTCACATCTTTATTACGTCCCCTCCTGATGGGTTAGAGTAGATTAGTGTGGTATATGTTCCCCTGGTCCCCTTCAGCATTGCTAAGTGGTGGTGGTGAAGGGGCTTGTGTACTGCAATGAAGCTGTGAGCTATACCATGTCGGGTCACTCTAGGTGGGCAGGTCATAGCAGAGAGGTCAGACAAATTACAGTCCACTAGAGAAGGAACTGGCAACCAACTCCAGTATCACCTGTCATATTCCTTTTAGGCCCTCAAGGGGATGTTCATACTCCACATTATCACTAAGTGGACTTGGCATGTGTATAAAACATTTATTATTATTATATATGATATATAGTATTATATGCTATCTAATGCTATTATGACTATTATTATTTTTATATTATATTGATCTATAGCATGGAAACTAGGGTTTATTAGTTTACAGATAAAGGAACGTGACACTAATGTGATGTATGTGGTTGTCCCATAAACCCAACCATTGAACACACATTGACATGGTTACAACAGTATAACAAAGCTTTATTTCATACATAGAGCACAATCAGAAAGGATCAAGACTGTGCATTAATATCATGGGTGTGGGTGGATCCCGAGAGAGCAAGAGGCTTTGGGGAAAAAGGGGATACCTAAAGGGGGTTATGTCATAGTCTAGAATAAGCATGATGCATAGCACCCACCAGGGTCACATGTGGTCACTACACCACTGCAACCGGAATCTGATGGAAAAAGGATCATCAGAAATCACTCAATGTAATTGAAGAAACCATTAATGTGCATAGCACTTACAACTTGTCTAGATCTGCTCAAAGAAACAGATGATTCAACCTCTGGACTGTGTAATCCAATCCAGTTTCACACATATAGTGTGGTGAAAAAAACAAAAATCTGAAAAAAGTGGTCAATTAAAAAAAGGTGAAGAAGGGTAAAAAATACTAGTCAGCATGCATGTACAGTACTATGCTAAATGCTGTAACTGTAACAATATACCAACTCACCTGATTCCCATCTGCAAGCATTACTATCTATTAGGCTGGTCTCTGGATAATCAGAAATATGAGAAAATACCCATTAATACGGAGAGGACACAAAGTTCAGCAGCCAGATTCAATGTCACTTACATCAAACCAAAGGATCTGTTCTCAGACCGATATTGAGGTCAGGATCACATGCTTTACTAGTGTATATATCAATGCTGGCTGTCATCAACATGCCATAGCGGTATTAGTCTACATTTAATCAAACAACAAGCATGTCTTAGATATCTGACTATATGATATATTTTACATTGTGGGCGCTACATATTAAGGAGGGGGTCTGTCATTGAAGGAGAGACACTGGGAAAACCTTACACCTCATACATTTCCTCTACAATGCTTTAAGATGCAGAAGATGCCTTTATGGACCTGAATTGTACCTAAAACAAAAAAAAAGAGAAATATAAAACTCAACATACAAACTAAGGCCTGAAAAATCATAAGGACTGCAGCATCTCTTCTCAACAGCATTCCTCAGAACCCTACATGTCCACAGAGAAGAGGATCATGGGAGGTAGCCATCTGCATACAAAATATCACCATCACATAGGTCAAGATCCAAGACTCTGTAGCCAGGCTAGATTAGGTTAACATTGTGACCAGTAGATTGTCACTGAGGAGTGCTGTTGAGAAGGCGTAGTCACAGGGCCCACATCATCTACGGCCGGCCATCGTCTCCCTGCTGGTGGTGGTGGTCGAGGTGGGGGGTGGGGGAGGCATGGTGGGAGGAAACAAGGGGATTAAATGATGCCTCCTCTCCTCCCTATTGCGTCTTTCCAGGCTGCACATGAATTCTGCATGATTGGCGTAGATGTTGGCCTGGATCCCTCGAAGTAAGTCCGCCTGCTTCTGAAGGCCATCATCTCCACTTGTGCAGCCAGGCCTGATGTGGGGCATGGTGGCCTGTGTTGGAAGGCCCTGATGAGATTCACAGTCTTTGGAGGAGGGGGATAGTGGGGTCCAATCCCAGCGGGGTTGCTGGAGGGCCAGATGGTGACCCCACCATCCATATAACCTCCTCCTCCTCCTAGCCAGGCACCTCAGATCCTCTTCCTCCTCTCCCAGCACTGGTTCCTGCTGGGCAGGGGTTTGCTCCTCAACTTCCTGCTCCGATGGAGCCGACGCCCCCAGCTCTGGCTTGCCACTGGAGCCAGACCTCCTCCTGGATGCTGAAAGATAGAAAAGAAAGATATATATCATATATGTTATGTGTTCAATACTAACTATCTGACATCTAGGCTTCAACCTGGATGATTCTCCTAATTGCAACTCAGATTAGCTGAGGAATTAGCAGGAATGACAGTGATTTGTCTGCTTCATGGATTTAATTATGCATCCATCTATCCTTTTTAATTCCACGGAGCTGAAATGTCAGTGTCCTTGTTGGTCATCATGTACATGTTTAGTGTGTGTGATGCACATGTGGTGGCATGTTGGTAAATTTGATATTCACCTGACATGGATGCTGGGTCCTGCTGGGCCACAGGGCTTGAAGCTCCATCGGTAGGCAACTGTCTCAGAAGGTCGCTGGTGACCCTCTCCCACTCATTATAGGTCATACTCTATTCCTTCTCCTCCTTAGCCATCATACTTCTCACCTTGGCCCTGATGTTGTCAAATCTGTGCTTGACAGACCTCACTTCCATTGGCTCTGTGCCTACCACAGTAACCTCAGACCGCTCTTCCACCTCCTCTCCCTCCTCTACGTCACTCCTCCTACCCACTTCTACTCCCCATGGCCACCTCTCTCTCCTCTCTCTAACTTCTCACCTCTCCTCTTCTCCTCCTCCCCACCTCTCCACTCCTCTCCCTTCCTCCCTCCATATTATCCCAAAATTAAAATAAGGATAAATAAAAAGAAGTGTAACTATATATTTATGATGGGAAAAAAATGTGTGTGAGTACCTAACTCTATATGTCTTTATGTGTGTTGTTTAAAATATGTGTATTGCAAATATGTGTAATCTGTAAATATGTGTAAGCAAGTATTAAGTGTAAAATCATATGAAATAGAATATAAATGAATAAAACCCCAAACTCTTCTACTTTCTCACTCTCAAAACCCACCAGCTCCGGGACCTGTGTGCTACTTTGAAAGAAAATACAACACAGTCAACGCATGGGAGGGTGGAATGTAAATTTATAACCTCCCTCTGTCAATCATCTTCTGCTAGATTGCTTTTTATTGGCTTAGAAGCTGTGTCGCACTACGTTATACCGCAATTGGTTATTGACGTCCGATCGCGGCTCGTCCGGCCCCTTTATATCTTGCTTGAGCAGAAAGGATTTACGGGCTTGCTGTTTACAAATGCTCTGTCTGTTGTTGAAGCGTGTTATTGCGCTGCATAGCACTGACAACACGGTGCTCTGGGGCATATGTGTGCTGGTTGGAAAGCTCAGAGCAGTGAATTATAGCGATTGCAGGCAGTGGAAGCTGTTACATTAATGCCCCGTCTGCAGGCTGAAATGTGCATTGTCTGAACAACATTGGCAATATGGTACTCTGAGAGACTCTAGTGCTGCTGCTGAATAGTATGGACAACACAGTGCTCTGCGATTCATGTGTGCTGACTGGGGAGCTCAGAGCAGTGGAATATAGCGGTGCAGGCAGTGGAAGCTGTTATATGAATATCCTGTCTGCTGGCTGAAGTGTGCAGTGCCTGAACAACATTGGCAATATGGTATTCTGAGAGACTTTAATGCTGCTGCTGAATAGTATTGACAACACAGTCCTCTGTGATTCAGCTGTACTGACTGGAGAGCTCAGAGCAGTGGAATATAGCAGTACAGGCAGTGGAAGCTGTTATACGTATATTCTGTTTGCTGGCTGAAGTGTGCATTGTGCTGAACATCATTTCAATAGGGTATTCTGAGAGACTTGAGTTGTGCTGCTGGAGTATTTTTGAGCAGAGCACAGTGAGCTGGCACAAGAAGTACTGGGGAATCAAGGCACTATTACTATGCTCGGACTGATATGTCTGTGACATTTAATGTTGGTGCTTACATTATGTTTTGGACTGATCTGACTGTGACATTCACCATTGGTGCTTATTTGGCATAAGTATCAGTACTGTGTTGAAGTTTAATCAACTCCGGCAGCTTACAAGAAGTTAGAAGATACAGCAAATTGCAATTTGCTAGACACTTGAGCTACGGATACAATTAGCTGAGGACAGATAGAGGACACTGAGATCAAGGATTTCTAACCCGTATGCACTATATATCAAATTGGTATTTAAGCTAATACATAATAATATGCCTAAAGCAAAAGGCACCTTGCATAGCAAGGCCAAGTCAAATAATAAAACCAGTCAGATCACGGCTAAATACTTTCTTCCTATAAACAAAAAACAGAACAAGAATGTTTACCCCAGAATTCCATCAAGGGAATAACTCTCTGGACTGTAATCTGACTATGTTATCAGATAATTCTTCCAATACAGATACAGAAGGTCAAGGTGAAGAAGTATTAACTATTTCCAAGATGAAGGAGTTATTACAAAACTTCCAATCGTCCTTTATGTTAGATATCATACAACAAATAATAGAAAATTCTAAGCTTATAAACGAAGTTAACATCAGAACATGAGACTTGGAAGTTAAATTTGATAATCTAATAAAAGGTCATAATACACTTTAAACTCATTGAGCAAAATTGGAAAATGAATTAACTGAGATAAATAGTAAAATGGCCCTCATAGAGGACCAATCGAGACAAAACAATCTAAGAATTAAGGGAATTCCTGAGGAAATATTGAATGAGAATCTAAGACAATATGTTATTAACATTCTGTCTTCTTTGGCTCCGGAGGTTCCACAAATAGAAATGAGATTGGAAGCTTGCCATAGACTTCCAAAACCTTCATATCTAGAGAAACACACTCCTAGAGATGTTATTATTAAATGACATTATCTGTCAACTAAGGAAAAGATAATAAAAGCCAATATTAAAACAAAAAAGCTCCAACCGCCGTATGACAACATAAAGATCTTCACAGACTTATCAGCTACAACACTCTTAAAAATAAGAGAATTTTCAGCTATAATCTTAGGATTAAGGAAAGAAGGCTTCATATACAGATGGCTTACTCAAGGAGGCCTGTCAATTTTGAAAGACACTCGCTGGCACAAGGTTACCACCTTAAAACAAGGAATAGAATTACTCAGCTCTTGGAACATCACGACAGGTAATTTAGAGAAGACAAACAAACCACTAATTCTTTACAATCCAGAATGGCATAAAGCCTGATTTAAATTGTTAACCAATTGAGATTACTGGGCTGATCAACTATTATGCGGATAGGATTACAAAATTATATAAACTCATTACATGGGTTTAGAGTAATAGATACAAGCTAAGATTAAGTAATCCTATGTACTAGTTTTTACAAGAGTAATCATGATGGCCTTTAAATACTAGAATACTTACTTTGGGCCTCATTCTATTATCGGCCGTAGGAGATGTGGGGCCGCAAGGACTGGCCGCAAGCTATTCTGCTATTCTATTCCCCTCCGGCCGGGGATTCCGGCAGGCTTGCGGCCGGCGCCTTGCTATCCCTTGCGGCCTCTCGCGCCGGAGGAAAGCCTTTGATCTAAAACGGCTGCAAGAGTTTCAGCCGCAAGAAAATCCCGGTTGCTATTCAATTGCTCCGGGAACCCTCTCTGCAAGGCTAAAACCAAGCCGCAGCTTACTTGCAGGAAAAAGGTCCCGCTAGCACCAATTAAGCACATTATAAAGCCGAAATAAAGCCATCCTGCACTCTGAGGAGACTATAAAGTGATTGTAGGTGTTAGCAAAAATAGCACAACATTCCCCTACACTCAAATCCGTAAAAAAAATTTTTTTTAATTTATGTCAAAAATCCAAGTAAAAAGTCCCGAGGGCTTGGAGCACCTCAGACCCGCCCACGCTGCGGCCGGAAAATAAACAGTTAATGTAATCTCGGATTTGGGCTGATGTGCAAGCTTGAGAGGGGGTTGCTATTAATCCTCATGTCCCCCAATATGATCCCTAGCATTTACAGAGCTGTACAGTGCCGTCTTGAATTTATTTTTGCGTTTAAAGTTTTCTGAGGTTACGGCCGGTTGCAAGATATACGGCCAATAATAGAATGAGGCCCTTACTGTCTTAGGCTGCTATAAAAATAATCAAGTTTTTTTTTTTTTTTATTATTTTTTTTTTTAATTATAAAACATAAATATTAGACAATACAAAATACATACAAAGCTATTTATGTTCAATATCACTAAGATAGGAGATAGAGGAGACATAATAAAATCGTAAGAGTACTCTCCATTCTCTCCTTGTCTTCTTCTATCGTTCTTCTTATTTTGTAGGATACGACATACATTAACAATAACATATACCAAAATAATCAAGTTTTTGATAAGCACTAATATATGTTTTGGTATAAAGATTGTTTAATTGCAACTTGAATGTAATCAACAATAAATTACCTAAGAGAAGCACTGAAGGGCTTTTCCCTTCTTAGGGGTTCTTTTTTTTCTTCTCCTTTAAAATTAACATAAAAGTAACAATGATTCTTTATCAACATGTGTAGATAAATATTTCACTAAAAGTTTACAAGATTTTGATATTTAAGGATTTTTTTAATTAATGTAAAATGTGTTAAATCATATGGCTAACTTACCCACTTACAAATGTAAGTATGCCATTAGTAAGTTGAATAATTAGTAATAGATTAATACAATTTCGAAGAACATTATATTTTATTATTAGAATTTTACACTTTTTTAATAGTAGACTGGATATAAGTAAAAGTAAAAAGGTTGGTTAATTAATGAGCTACATAGGCCAATCTCCTCATATTGCTGTTGACCGGACATTTCTGAACATTGGCGTATAGCCCTATTGTTATGTGTTGGTATTTAAAACTGTCTATGAATGTAAGCGTGAAAGCGTATGTATGGATGAGAGGGACTGAGAAGGTTTTGGGAGCCCTAATTAACTCACGAAATAGATTCAAGTGTAATTTGAATTATCTAACGAAGTTACCAGAGGAATATGTTTTTTTTTCTTAAATACAGCTGCTTTTTGCAACTGCTAGTATTGAAGAAAATATGTCAATTAAGATATTGAGCCTAAATGTGAGGGGTCTGAACTCCCCTAACAAGAGACTTTCAGTTTTAAGATTGATCAAGCAAGAGAAAGCAAAAATTATCCTTTTACAAGAAACGCACTGGTCAGAAAATAAAATTCCTATATTTGGTTGAAACAGTTACGAATATAAATATAATTCAACCTTTAATAATAAATCAAGGTGTGTATCTATATTTTTTGATCCTAGCTTAAAAATTAAGGAAACTCTATGCGAATGCGACCCTTGGGGTAGGTATATATTGTGTATAGAGGAAATTAACGATCAAAATGTCTCCTTGCTCGATATTTATGCTCCTAATGATAATCAACTTTTCTTTATATAAAAGACAATAAAGAAACTTATAAAATTAGGACATGGAATTGCAATAATGGCAGGAGATTTTAATGCTACTGTTTAATGCTTAAGTTTGGCTAAGCCAATGTAGGCCAGATATCCATATCGGATCATGCTCCAGTTAGTATAAACATAAAATTAGAGCAGGAAATAAAGGAAAGACCAATCTGGAAACTGGATGATGCGTTGTTGAGGGATAAAAACACAGCGTCGTCACTGAGAGATGAAATAAAAAAATGTTATGATATAAATTCTGGAACTATGGAGCCCAACAGTACACTGTGGATGTCATTTAAGGCCTATCTTAGAGGCCTTTTGATTAAATTAGACTATCAAACTAAAAAAAAGAGAAGTCTGCCATTAAGGAGTTTACTAATCCAGCTATACAATCTAGAAAAAGAGCACAAAGATAGTCCTAAAAACAATACTTATTTAGAAATAAAAAAATTGCAAAAAACAGTGAATTCAATCAATCAACATATTTATGATAAGGAAATTTGGAGATTTCAACCAAAATGTTATTATTATGACATTAAAACTAGTAAAGTGCTAACGCAAAATTAAAAAACAAAATGCGTAATTCTAGAATAGATTATTTAATGGATTTTTTTAAACCAAAAGATATAGCCAGGATTTTTGCTAAATATTATGAAGGTTTATATTACTTGAAAAATGATACCTTATTCAAGGAACCAAGTGTCCTCAAAATTTAAAAGTTTCTAAGTAAATCTAAACTTCCCAAGATTTCAGATTCTGAACCTGAAAACTTAAATTCACCAATTACTGAAAAAGAAGTAATGGAGGCTATAGGTAAACTAAAAGCATACACTTCTCCTGGCCCGGACGGATATACAAACCTTTTCTTTAAGCTTTTCGGTCCAGTACTTGCAAAACAATTAAAAGTTCTGTTTAATGAGTTTAAAGATTTGGGCAAAATTCCAAAGGATATGATGAAAGCCCATATTATAATGATCCCCCCAAAAAAACAAGAATCGTGTCACTTTGTCAACTATAGGCCAATCTCCTTGATGAATACAGACTTGAAACTGTACGCAAGGATACTGGCGTTTAGATTGACACACAACCGAAATAAATTGATTTCAAAAGAGCAGACAGGATTCATGACTGGCAGACAAGGACCAGACAATATTAGGAAGATTATGGATTTGATTTGTATGGCTGGAGATGGTAAGGTCCCAACCCTGTTCTTATCTTTAGATGCTGAGAAAGCATTTGATAGAATAGGGTGGGGGTATATGAGACAGGTTCTGCTGGAATAATGGGTTTCGGTTTGTTTGGTTCCCATGCTATTGGAGCCCTTTACTCTAATCCATCAGCCTAAGTAATTGGAGCAAGCTTTAGATCTCAAAAGCTTGATATTGGTAACGGAACTCAACAAGGCTGTCCCCTCTCCCCCAACCTGTTCATTCTATTATTGGAACCTCTAGCCTTAGCTATTAAAAATGATGATGTAGTGAGGGGGATAGGGGTGAGAGAGAAGGAACACAAAATTACCATGTTTGCAGACGATGTGGTTCTGTCATTGGAAGAAACACTAACAACCTTGCCTCACGTGTTGGACTTAATAGAACAATATAGTAAAGTTTCCAATTATAAACTAAACGCTCGGGAATCAGAGATTCTGAGTATCAATGTATCAATTTCACTTAAATTTAAATTGAAGAATATGTTTCCCTTCGATTTGGAGGTTAACTAATTTAAACATCTGGGTATTACTTTTGCTAAAAATATAAAAAATATGATTAAGTGAATTGTGAGTCAACTCAGGCAAAAATAAAACATTTATTAACAAGCTAGGAAACACAAAAAAATTCCTTTTCAGGGAAAATTGCCAGTGATAAAATGGTGATTTTGCCAATCATCGGTATTTGATGAGATGTATTCCACTGGAACTTCCTAAACAATATATAGCAAAGCTACAAAATAGGATCTATACTTTCATTCATTCAAGAAAACATGTTAGAATAAAAAGGGTAGAAATGTCCAGGAAATTTTCTAAAGGGGGAATAGCGTACCCACTTTTATATTTCTGCCAAAAAGCCTCATTACTGGCTCAAGCTCTTAAATGGTTAGAGGCTGGTGATAACCTGGCCTGGTTTCCAATAGAAAGTAACATGGTGATGAATAGGGATTTAAAAGCCTTATTTTTTTTAAATAGTTTCAAGACTAAATCCATCAAGAAAGAGGCATTTGTGTAAAGGAAATGATTCTTATATTGGAAAAAAAAATAACCATAAATATAATCTTCTTCCATCCATAAGTATGGCTACTCCAATTGTAACAGTGACTAAATTTCAAAATATAGTATGGAAAAACCATTGGACAAATCATGGCCTTCATTATCTGAATTACTTATTCATTTCAGGTGCAATGGCCTCTATTCAGCAACTCGAAAAAAACTATGAGATTAAACCATTTACCTGTCTGACGCATGCCCAATTAAAGATTTTTTTTAGAATCAGCAAGTAAGGTTCGCAAAATTTAACACCAATTTGAATAAATTTTAAGTATTTCCCCTTTAAAAGTGAATTTTCCCATATGTCCTCTAAAATGTTAAATTTTCTACGTACTCAGATAGACTCAAATATAACTAAAAATATGCACTTATGGTCAAATGAACTGAAGATTAACTTAGACCCAAAAGTATGGGATCAAGATTTAACAAACACCAATGCAGCCGAAAGAGAGATTTACTTTAAAGTAATAAACAGATGGCACATTGTGACGATCAAGCTATATAATTTCTCTCAAAGAACCGAGGACAAACTATGTTGGAGAGGCTGTGGACTGCAAGGTAGTTATCTTCATATTTGGTGGACTTGCCCCCTTATTATATCACTCTGGTAAAAATGTTTTGACTCTATTTCAATTACCCTTAAGGAGGTTGTTCCTCTAGCGGCCAGCACCAGTCTACTACATATATTTTTGAAGACCTATAAAACTGAAAAGATAGCCTATATGATTCAACTATTTACAATTAAATTAAAATTGCGATTGTCTATAAATGGAGACAAGTCATCTCTCCAAGTTGGAATGAAATTTAAGTTTAAGTGGACCGCTGCCGGGAGCTCGAGAGAAACCTCTATGATAATGGAGTTTTAAATAACAACAGTAAAAAATGGCTGATTTGGGATGCCAGGACTTAATTACTTCATTGGTTAGTTAGAAATCTGTTTTAGAGATCACGTAAAGAGATCTATTGATGTAAACTGTCTGCAGGTATGAATGTGTATGAATGTTGGTGTAACTGTCTGTATTGTGTATCAATATGTGTACGACATCTAGTAAAAGCTGAAATTTTTTTCCTTTTCTTACTACTGTATTTATTGTATATTGAACAACTTGATGTCTTACGTATGTTTTATATATGTTTATATTTTGTAATAAAAATTACTATAAAAAAAAAGTTTAGCTTGAACCATAATCATATTATACTGCTCCATAAACTGTCTTGAAGAAGCAGCTGTAATTTTTTTGATTTCTAGCAAACTTTATCCCCAAGTTGTCGGTTAGCCTGTTTCAAACACATATATAAAGGCCACAGAACGGTGTTACCTCCTTTGTCTAGTGGTTTAACTATCACATCTGTCCATAATCTCATTAATAGTATTTATTTCTTGTGGTGGAACATTAAAAGTATTTTATTTTTTCTAGCATTAACATTTCTTTTTTTCTTCTAACATTAAAATGTCTTTGCCTATGAGTTTCAAATATTGTCAGTCTGAGGACAGATCTGAATAGAGGGAGCCAATCTGGATTTAACTTTCAATTCATGAATCCTCAGCTTCACTTTTTATTAAAAGATCATATCTGGAATGTAAGTTTGATCGTAACTCGTAATTCAAGCTTGTAGGACTTTCAAATCCAAACTCCATTTCTCATTGATGTAATGATGACGATCTCTGTTTCCATTGGCTGTTTCTATCTCAGGAGTTACGGCCTTGGTTAATTTATCTGTTCAAGCTCCCAAATGCTACATACAATGGAATGGTTTGCGAATTTTCGCTATCTGCCCCTAACTTGCGGCCTTGAGCAATTGAATAGCACCATAACTTGCAGCCTGTACTCCATAACTTGTGGCCTTGCAATTGAATGAGGCTCATAGATTAGGGTTGAAAAAAAAACTTTTAGTCCAATTTTTTTAGAACTCTTCTGATCCTTGTAATATTTGGATTAACTGTTAGTCGATCCAGAGGAAGACAAAAAAACAGCCAACTGAAACATTGGCAATTGTCTAATAGGGGGAGATTCCTTCGTGACCAGATACTGTCAATCAGATTACTCCCTAAATTAATATGCCTCCTTCTCTAGTTATCCAGGATAAACCTGAATGCAATTTTTTTCAAGACTTTATCAAACCACTTGTTATCTATATAATCTGCTGTTAACTGAAAACCTCTTGGCGCAAAGCACAAAAAGTTCACTTGACAAAGTCTTATATTGACCCTGGATGTACCTGTATAAGGTAATTGTATCCCCTCTTAGATGCCTTTTTTCAAAAGAAAATACTTTACATTTTTTTTGTCATTCTTCATAGGTTTTTCTGTCATTCCCAGTATTAGTTTTGTTGCCCTTCTCTGTACTATTTCCAGCTCTAAAAAGTCATTTTAATTAAGCAATTTCCAAAATGTTCCTCCATATTGCAAATGAGGGTCTACTAAAGATTTATATAGTGGAAGAATTATATTTGCTTCCCTTGCTTCTATACCTTTACATCCTAATATTTGACTTACCTTTATGCTGCTTGGCATTGACAATTGTTAAGAAGGTGGTTGTCCACAAGCACTCCTAAATCCCTTTCTCTCTCTGATACCTCTACTGAGTAACTGCCCATTACGCTAATTGATGTACTTTTGCATGAAAGTACATAATTTTCTTATTTAACTTATTTTACCTTGCACAACTTAGAAGTAGGACTGGTAAGGACTTTGCTGATGACAGTCATTAATAAATATACTAAAAAGCAGAGAACCTAATTCTGAACCTGAGGAACCCCACTTACCACATTGCTCAAATTTAAATATGCTCCATTTACAACAAGCTTTTGCTTCCTGTTTTCATTCCATGAGCAAATATTTACTGCAGCTCCTGCACAAAAGCCTCCCACGTGGCACTATATCAAAAGCCTGAACAAAATCAAACCAGACTACATCTACCGAGTTGCCTTGATCCATGTTCCTACTTACCTGCTTATAGAAACTAATTAGATTTGTTAAACATGGTCTATCCCTCCCTAAACTGGTGTTGACTCCTACTTATTATCTTGTCCAAATGGACAAATTCTTGTATATTATCCCTTATTAAGCCTTCTAAATTCTTCCCCACTGCAAAAGTGAGGTCAACAGGTCCAAAGTACCCTGGATTTTGTCTTGTTCCTGACTTAAATAAAGATATTCTATGCAGTATTTATCATACGTGGAGCTTAGCCAGCTTGCATACATCTGCTTTTCTCCAGTCGTCTGATTCTAAGCATGTTGTTTGCGAGTCTTGTAAAATTATATATAATGGTATTTCTGTTACATAAGCCAGTTCCCCCAGCACCCTCAGGTGTATTCCATTAGGACCTGGTTCTTTATTCACATTTATTTTTTTCCATTCTTTGGATTTCTTCCACCATTAGACAATTATTTGGTGAAGGTAGTGTAACCCAATTTTGTTGAATTTTTCCAACCACTGGTACTTCCCTGGTGTACATAGAAGAAAAGAACTAGCTCATCTGTCTTTTTCTTGTCATTATTTATCAGTAGGCCTGATTCACATTGTAATGTTCCTATAGCTTCCTTCCTGGCCTTTTTCCCATTAACACATTAAAAAAAAATATTTTGGTGTTTTAGTCTAACTTTCCATTGCAATTTACTTTTAATTTTAAATTTTTGACAGTTTTATAGTTTTTTTCCAAGTCTTGTTAAAATCATTCTACTCACATAAATCTGTCTTTGATCCCTCATCCTTGTAAAATGCAAATGTCTGCTTTTTACTCCTTATCTTGATCTTTCAAACATTGTTAAGTCACATAGGAAATTATTTACCTAATTTACTTTTAATTAAATATGTTTTATGCTGATATATTTATTTAGTAAGATTTTAAATGTTGTCATTTGTTTTCAGTATTTTTAACCAACAGGTCTTTTTCTCAGTCTATATGTTGAATTTCTGCCCTAAGACCAATAGAATTTGCCCTTTTAAAATTAAGAGTTTTTGTTTCCCCCTTATAACTTTGTTTTTTTTAACTCTACCTGAAATGAGACTGTGTTGGGATGACTGTTCTTGAAAGGTTCCACTATTTCAACAGTTGATATAACATCAATATTAATTGTTATGACAAAATCCAGTTTCTAGAAGGTTCTTTTATAACCATTCAGACAATGATCTCTGAGCCTTCTCGCTTTAGCTAAACTACTAGACTCATGCTTGTTTGTTTGTTTGAGTCGTTCAATCATGTCCCGCTCCCTGTGACTTCACGGACCATGGTATTCATGGCAGAGATACTGGAGTTCATTGCCACAGCATACAGCTCCTGGTATTCCTAGGTGGTCTCCCATTCAAGTACTGACCGGGCCTAACCCTGCTTGGGTTTAGGGTGGTGTAACCTCTTGGTTTGTTGACTGGAATCAAACCCAGGTTGCAGCGGTGAAAGCACCAAATCCTAACCACCGGACCACCAGGGAACCTGCTGGTCTCATACATTCAGTTTATTTCAGGGTAGTTAAAATCTCCCATTATTAAAACGTGGCCATGCTTAGCTCTATTTCCAATCTATAGCATTAATTGCAATTCCTCCCATTCAATTATATGTGGGAGTTTATAGCATATTCCTATATATATGTTTTTAGGATTTGTTCCTCCACCATTTATCTCAACCTACAAAGTTTAAACATCATCATAAAAATCTCCTCTGACTATAGGCTTTAAATCAGGCTTAACATACAGACACATCCCTCCTCCTCTTCAACCATTGTACCAATCTTTCCTAAATAGGTTATAACCCTTCAAATTAACAGTCCAGTCATGAGAATCATCCCACCATGTAATGTCTATCCGTGACAAACAAGTGGACAGGGGCCATATGCACCCCAACGCCTTCCTTTCTACAGCTTACAGGAACCCCTAGATTGTCCGGCTACATTTCCCAGGTATCAAGATTGTGTCTCAGGATGCAAGCAACACAGAAGCTCCGGAAGCTAGTTCAGTAGTACTAGCCCAAATGGTTAGGGGCAGAGTATTAGACAGGGTCTGTTGCAATAATTCACTTGTGTAGCATTACTACATACCCAGAATAAACCAATAAACAATGCTGATGCATGTTTAAACTGCATGAAAACCAACACCTTTATTTGTCATCAATCCAACATTTGTATACATTTTGGTCACCCCCCATCATCAAGTCACACCACTTAGCGACATTGCCCTTTATCCAATATACATGCTTCCTGCTCCTAGCCATGTGGCCTGTCACTGGTGCGGCAGGTGTGTTATTAACTGCTTCCTGTGGTGAAGAGTCTATAAGTCTATGGGAGTGTGGCCATTCAGCATCTTCCTTCCACCCAAAGCCTTGTACTGGGTAATTAGTATAACTCTCATGATATCGTAGGCAATATTAAACACCTCATGCCAACAAGGCAATACCAGTCCATGTTAATCCATGCCCTCCCAAGAGTCCAAGAGTCCCCAAAAGTCCAGTGGGCCCCCCTGAACATGACAACATCTCCCTTCCCTTTTGTAGTGTATCCTAGAAAATAATCCTATTCGGATTACTTCATAGCTACACTGATCCCACTTATGTGGGTTGCAAGTACCCCACATCCCATATAGCCTTCCAAATTCCAGTGGGTACACCATTTTGGGAATAGCCTCCCCCTCGCCATACAGACCCTCATAAGCCTCTATTTAACCGCATTAGTCCCATAAGGGTATCTAAAGAACCTCATGGGACAGTTAGAAGCCTAACATTACCCCATAAGTGCTATGAGGATTCTCCAGGACCCTCATGACACTAAGTACAAACACTACACTGCACTATACCCCCCAATAAACCACTAAATCTAAACTAACCCCCTTGTACATTAACCTATTAAAAGCTGCACTACCTACCTACCCGCTAATAAACCCCCCACCCCACTAATTACAGAAAATAATAAAACCTGAATCACAGAAAATAAAAAAGCCTAAGTCACAGAAAATAACAAATCTACATTACAGAAAATAAAAAAAACTACATTACAACCCCCCACTACAGAAAACAAACAAAAAATAAACACCTGAAAAGGAAATACATACAAAATGTATACATTACAATACAATAGAAATCAAATACAATACCCCCAATCTAAAATACATTAAATCCTATCTAAAATAGATACATACCCCCTATCTAAAATACATGAAATCCTATCTAAAATACACACATAACCCACTATCTAAAATAATTCAATCCTATCTAACATACGTACATACCCCACTATCTAAAATACATTAAATCCTATCTAACATACACACATACCCCTATCTAAAATACATTACATCCTGTCTAATATACACACATACCTCACTATCTAAAATACATTAAATCCTATCTAACATACATACATACCCCACTATCTAAAATACATTAAATCCTATCTAAAATACACACATACCCCACTATCTAAAATACATGAAATCCTATCTAACATACATACATACCCCACTATCTAAAATACATTAAATCCTATCTAAAATACACGCATACCCCTATCTAAAATACATTAAATCCTGTCTAAAATACACATATACCCCACTATCTAAAATACATTAAATCATATCTAACATACATACATACCCCACTATCTAAAATAAATTAAATCCTATCTAATATACATACATACCCCACTATCTAAAATACAGTAAATCCTATCTAAAAAACATACATATCCCCCTATCTATCTAAAATTCATCCCTCCTATCTAACATACAATAAATCCTATTTACATACACAAACCCTAAATCTAACCTAAAATAAAATAATTTAGACCACTTACCTTTACAGATATCCCTTCAGATCGCCCCCCTAGCAAAGAAAAAAAGAAATTAGTACAACACAGTACATACAATAAAGAAACATTCTAAATATTCTAAATATTCTACTCACCTTTCAAGCATGTCCCTGGCCTTCTTATTTCCTTCTCTGGCTCGGCCCCTTTTAAAAATAAACAGTAGATTAATACACATGAATACACACACACAAAATAAAATTCAATAAATATAATATACATTGAACTTACCTTTGCACAATGTCCCTGTGCTCCTCCTCTTCTTCCCTGTAAGAATCTGCGCTCTAAAAAAAGAAATACTAACAAAGGTCCGCACTTGTGGACCTCCCCGATGCTAATGAGACCCCTAGAGCTTTTTCCGGTAGAAAACTGGCAATGGCGCCTTCTGATTGGCTGAAAACGCTGTCAATCAAACTTCAGACAATCAGAAGGCACCAAGGTGTGAGCCAGTAAGAATGGGATACACCACCATATCCCGTTCTTATTGGCTAATGCACCTGTCAATCTTTTTTAAATCAATCAGAAGGCTATATTGCCTTCAGCCAATCACAATGGCATACACCTCCATGGGGTGATTGGCTGCAGCGACAAAAGCCAATCAGAAGGTGCATATGTCTTCAGTCAATCACCCCATAGTGGTGTATCCCATTGTGATTGGATGAAGGAAATAGCGCCTTCTGATTGGCTGTTGTCACTGTTAATTAGACTAGAGCCAATCAGAATACGCAGATTCCTCCAGCCAATTACCCTGTGGGGGTGTTTCCCATTGTGATTGGCTGAAGGAAATAAAGCCTTCTGATTTGTTTAAAAAAGATTGACAGGTGCATTAGCCAATTAGAATGGAATATGGAGGTGTATCCCATTCTTATTTTCTTACACCATGGCGCCTTCTGATTGGCTTAAATTTGATTGACAGCATGTTCAGCCAATCAGAAGGTGCCATTGCCAATTTTTTTACGGAAAAGGCTCTAGGGGGCTCATTAGCGTTGGAAAGAATCGCGAGTGCTAGTTTTTATTTTTAGCGCAGATTCTTCCAGGGCCCAGCACGGGGACATTGCGCAAAGGTAAGTTTAAAGTATATTATGTTTATTTAATTTTATTTTGTGTTTGTGTATTTAGTACTGATTTAATGTTTATTTTTAACAGGGGCCACGTCGGAGAAGACAATAAGAAGGATGGGGACATGCTGGAAAGGTGAGTCGAATATTTAGAATGTTTCATTATTGTATGTAAATATGTTGTCCTATTTTTTTTTCCCTAGGAGGGCGATCTGAAGGGACATTTCCAAATGTAAGTGGTCTTAATTATTTTATTTTAGGTTAGATTTAGGTATGTGTTTGTGTATGTAGATAGGATTTATTGTATGTTAGAAAGGGGGGATGTATTTTAGATAGATAAGGGGGTATGTATGTATTTTAGATAGGATTTATTGTATTTTAGATAGTGGAGTATGTATTTATGTGTGTGTATTTCTTTTTATTTTCTATAGTGGGGTGTTGTAATGTAGTTTTTTTTATTTTCTGTAATGTTGATTTTTTATTTTTTGTTTTACTATTTCATATAATTAGTGGGGTGGGGGGTTATTAGAGGGTTGGTAGGTAGGGTAGGTAGGTAGTGTACAGTAGGTGTTAATAGGTTAGAGTAGAGGGGGGTTATTTTTGATTTAATGGTTTATTGGGGGGTATAGTGCAGTGTAGTGTTTGTACTTAGTGTCATGAGGGTCTTTAAGGTCATGGCACTTACAGTATGTTGTTAATGTTAGGGTTGAAACTGCCCATAAGGGTCTTTATATATCCTTATGGGACTGATGGGGTTAAATAGGGGCTTATGAGGTTCTGTATATACCCCCATAAGAGGCTGTGTTAAATAGGCTTTGATAGGATTAAATAGGCCCAGTTAGGGTTCAATAGGCCCAGTTAGGGTTACATAGGTACTGTTAGGTTTAAATGGGTACTTTTAGGATTAAATAGGCACAGGGTTGGGTTAATGGGGTATAGTTAGGGTTAATAGTGTAGTGATTACACTTTGTGTCATGAGGGTCCTGGATGACCCTCACGGCACTTATAGTGTTATTACATGGGTTAACTAGTGTCCTATACTGGTTTATATAGACCCCTATTGGACTGATAGAGCTAATTATTGGCTTATGGGCTCTGTATTGAAACATTTTTAACTGATAGATTTAATTATTGGTTTATGGGGGTCTGTATTGAACCCCATGAGTGAAAGGCTTAATTGAGGGCTTATGGGGGTCTGTATTGACCCCCATGAGTGACAGGGTTAATAAAGGCTTTATGGGTGTCTGTATTGACCCCCATGAGTGACAGGGTTAATGACGGGCTTAGGGGTGTCTATATTGACCCCTATGAGTGACAGGGTTAATTAAGGGCTTATGGGGGTCTATATTCACCCCCATGAGTGATAGGGTTAATTAATGGATTATGGGGTCTGTAATGACTCCCATGAGTAAAAGGCTTAATTAAGGGATGATGGGGGTCTATATTGACCCCCATAAGTGACAGGGTTAATTAAGGGATTATGTGAGTCTGTATTGACCCCCATGAGTGACAGGATTAATTAAGGGTTTATGGGTGGCTGTATTGACCCCCATGAGTGACAGGGTTAATAAAGGCTTTATGGGTGTCTAAATTGACCCCCATGAGTGACAGGGTTAATGACGGGCTTAGGGGTGTCTATATTGACCCCTATGAGTGACAGGGTTAATTAAGGGCTTATGGGGGTCTATATTCACCCCCATGAGTGATAGGGTTAATTAATGGATTATGGGGTCTGTAATGACTCCCATGAGTAAAAGGCTTAATTAAGGGATGATGGGGGTCTATATTGACCCCCATAAGTGACAGGGTTAATTAAGGGATTATGGGAGTCTGTATTGACCCCCATGAGTGACAGGATTAATTAAGGGTTTATGGGTGGCTGTATTGACCCCCATGAGTGACAGGGATAATTAAGGGCTTATGTGGGTCTGTATTGACCCCATGAGTGACAAGGTTAATTAAGTGTTTATGGGGTCTGTATTGACCCCCATGAGTGACAGGGTTAATTAAGGGCTGATGGGGGTCTGTATTGAACCCCATGAGTGACAGGGTTAATTAAGGGCTTATGGGTGTCTGTATTGACCCCTATGAGTGACAGGGTTAATTAAGGACTTATGTGGGTCTGTATTGACCCCCATGAGTGCCAGGGTTAATTAAGGGTTTATAAGGTCTGTATTGACCCCCATGAGTGACAGGGTTAATTAAGAGATTATGGGGGTCTATATTGACCCCAGGAGTGACAGGGTTAATAAATGGTTTTTGGGGATCTGTAATGACCCCATGAGTGACAGGGTTAATTAGGGGCTGATGGGGGTCTATATTGACCCCCATGATTGACAGGGTTAATTAAGGGATTATGGGGGTCTGTATTTACCCCCATGAGTGACAGGGTTAGTTAAGGGCTTATGGGGGTCTGCATTGACCCCTATGAGTGACAGGGTTAGTTAAGGGCTTATGGGTGTCTGTATTGACCCCTATGAGTGACTGGGTTAATTATTGACTTATGTGGGTCTGTATTGACCCCCATGACTGCCAGGGTTAATTAAGGGTTTATGGGGTCTGGAATGACTCCCATGAGTGACAGGGTTAATTAAGGGTTTAAGGGGGTCTGTATTGACATTCATGAGTGACAGGGTTAATTAAGGGCTTATGTGGGTCTGTATTAACCCCCATGAGTGCCAGGGTTAATTAAGGGTTTATGGGGTCTGTATTGACCCCCATGAGTGACAATGTTAATTAAGGGTTTATGGGGGTCTGTATTGACCCCCATGAGTGACAGGGTTAACGACGGGCTTAGGGGTGTCTGTATTGACCCCTATGAGTGACAGGGTTAATTAAGGGCTTATGGGGGTCTGTATTGACTGCCCATAAGTGTCAGAGTTAATTAGGGGTTTATGGGGTCTGTATTGACCCCCATGAGTGACAGGGTTAATAAAGGGTTTATGGGTGTCTATATTGAGCCCCTGGAGTGACAGGGTTAATTAAGGGTTTATGGGTGTCTATATTGACCCCCATGAGTGACAGGGTTAATTAAGGGCTTATGGGGGTCTATATTCACCCCCATGAGTGACAGGGTTAATTAAGGTTTTATGGGGGTCTATATTGACCCCCATGAGTGATAGGATTAATTAATGGATTATGGGGTCTGTAATGACTCCCATGAGTAAAAGGCTTAATTAAGGGCTGATGGGGGTCTATATTGACTCCCATAAGTGACAGGGTTAATTAAGGGATTATGTGAGTCTGTATTGACACCCATGAGTGACAGGGTTAATTAAGGGTTTATGGGTGGCTGTATTGATCCCCATGAGTGACAGGGTTAATTAAGGGCTTATGTGGGTCTGTATTGACCCCATGAGTGACAGGGTTAATTAAGGGTTTATGGGGTCTGTTTTGATCCCCATGAGTGACAGGGTTAATTAAGGGCTGATGGGGGTCTGTATTGAACCCAATGAGTGACAGGGTTAATTAAGGGCTTATGGGTGTCTGTTTTGAGTCCTATGAGTGACAGGGTTAATTAAGGACTTATGTGGGTTTGTATTGACCCCCATGAGTGCCAGGGTTATTTAAGGGTTTATGGGGTCAGTATTGACCCCCATGAGTGACAGGGTTAATTAAGGGATTATGGGGGTCTAAATTGACCCCCAGGAGTGACAGGGTTAATAAATGGTTTTTGGGGATCTGCAATGACCCCATGAGTGACAGGGTTAATTAAGGGCTTATGGGTGTCTGTATTGACCCCTATGATTGACATGGTTAATTAAGGACTTATGTGGGTCTAAATTGACCCCCATGAGTGCCAGGGTTAATTAAGGGTTTATGGGGTCTGTATTGACCCCCATGAGTGACAGGGTTAATGAAGAGATTATGGGGGTCTATATTGACCCCAGGAGTGACAGGGTTAATAAATGGTTTTTGGGGATCTGTAATGACCACATGAGTGACAGGGTTAATTAGGGGCTGATGGGGGTCTATATTGACCCCCATGATTGACAGGGTTAATTAAGGGATTATGGGGGTCTGTATTTACCCCCATGAGTGACAGGGTTTGTTAAGGGCTTATGGGGGTCTGCATTGACCCCTATGAGTGACAGGGTTAGTTAAGGGCTTATGGGTGTCTGTATTGACCCCTATGAGTGACAGGGTTAATTATTGACTTATGTGGGTCTGTATTGACCCCCATGAGTACCAGGGTTAATAAAGGGTTTATGGGTTCTGGAATGACCCCCATGAGTGACAGGGTTAATTAAGGGTTTAAGGGGGTCTGTATTGACATTCATGAGTGACAGGGTTAATTAAGGGCTTATGTGGGTCTGTATTAACCCCCACGAGTGCCAAGGTTAATTAAGGGTTTATGGGGTCTGTATTGACCCCTATGAGTGACAGGGTTAATTAAGGGTTTATGGGGGTCTGTATTGACCCCCATGAGTGACAGGGTTAACGACAGGCTTAGGGGTGTCTGTATTGACCCCTATGAGTGACAGGGATTATTAAGGGCTTATAGGGGTCTGTATTGACTGCCCATAAGTGTCAGAGTTAATTAGGGGTTTATGGGGTCTGTATTGACCCCCATGAGTGACAGGGTTAATAAAGGGTTTATGGGTGTCTATATTGACCCCCATGAGTGACAGGGTTAATAACGGGCTTAGGGGTGTCTGTATTGACCCCTATGAGTGACAGGGTTAATTAAGGGCTTATGGGGGTCTATATTCACCCCCATGAGTGAAAGGGTTAATTAAGGGATTATTGGGGTCTATATTGACCCCCATGAGTGATAGGGTTAATTAATGGATTATGGGGTCTGTAATGACTCCCATGAGTAAAAGGCTTAATTAAGGACTGATGGGGGTCTATATTGACTCCCATAAGTGACAGGGTTAATTAAGGGATTATGTGAGTCTGTATTGACCCCCATGATTGACAGGGTTAATTAAGGGTTTATGGGTGGCTGTATTGACCCCCATGAGTGACAGGGTTAATTAAGGGCTTATGTGGGTCTGTATTGACCCCATGAGTGACAGGATTAATTAAGGGTTTATGTGGTCTGTATTGACCCCCATGAGTGACAGGTTAATTAAGGGCTTATGTGGGTCTGTATTGACCCCATGAGTGCCAGGGTTAATTAAGGGTTTATGGGTTCTGGAATGACCCCCATGAGTGACAGGGTTAATTAAGGGTTTAAGGGGGTCTGTATTGACATTCATGAGTGACAGGGTTAATTAAGGGCTTATGTGGGTCTGTATTAACCCACATGAGTGCCAGGGTTAATTAAGGGTTTATGGGGTCTTTATTGACCCCCATGAGTGACAGGGTTAATTAAGGGTTTATGGGGGTCTGTATTGACCCCCATGAGTGACAGGGTTAACGACGGGCTTAGGGGTGTCTGTATTGACCCCTATGAGTGACAGGGTTTATTAAGGGCTTATAGGGGTCTGTATTGACTGCCCATAAGTGTCAGAGTTAATTAGGGGTTTATGGGGTCTGTATTGACCCCCGTGAGTGACAGGGTTAATAAAGGGTTTATGGGTGTCTATATTGACCCCCATGAGTGACAGGGTTAATAACGGGCTTAGGGGTGTCTGTATTGACCCCTATGAGTGACAGGGTTAATTAAGGGCTTATGGGGGTCTATATTCACCCCCATGAGTGACAGGGTTAATTAAGGGATTATGGGGGTCTATATTGACCCCCATGAGTGATAGGGTTAATTAATGGATTATGGGGTCTGTAATGACTCCCATGAGTAAAAGGCTTAATTAAGGGCTGATGGGGGTCTATATTGACTCCCATAAGTGACAGGGTTAATTAAGGGATTATGTGAGTCTGTATTGACCCCCATGATTGACAGGGTTAATTAAGGGTTTATGGGTGGCTGTATTGACCCCCATGAGTGACAGGGTTAATTAAGGGCTTATGTGGGTCTGTATTGACCCCATTAGTGACAGGGTTAATTAAGGGTTTATGGGGTCTGTATTGACCCCCATGAGTGACAGGTTAATTAAGGGCTAATGGGGGTCTGTATTGAACCCCATGAGTGACAGGGTTAATTAAGGGCTTATGGGTGTCTATATTGAGCCCTATGAGTGACAGGGTTAATTAATTACTTATGTGGGTTTGTATTGACCCCCATGAGTGCCAGGGTCTTTTAAGGGTTTATGGGGTCTGGAATGACCCCCATGAGTGACAGGGTTAATTAAGGGTTTATGGGGGTCTGTATTGACATTCATGAGTGACAGGGTTAATTAAGGGCTTATGTGGGTCTGTATTAAGCCCCATGAGTGCCAGGGTTAATTAAGGGTTTATGGGTGTCTATATTGACCCGCATTAGTGACAGGGTTAATTAAGGGCTTATGGGGGTCTATATTCACCCCAATGAGTGACAGGGTTAATTAAGGTTTTATGGGGGTCTATATTGACCCCCATGAGTGATAGGGTTAATTAATGGATTATGGGGTCTGTAATGACTCCCATGAGTAAAAGGCTTAATTAAGGGCTGATGGGGGTCTATATTGACTCCCATAAGTGACAGGGTTAATTAAGGGATTATGTGAGTCTGTATTGACCCCCATGAGTGACAGGGTTAATTAAGGGTTTATGGGTGGCTGTATTGACCCCCATGAGTGACAGGGTTAATTAAGGGCTTATGTGGGTCTGTATTGACCCCATGAGTGACAGGGTTAATTAAGGGTTTATGGGGTCTGTATTGATCCCCATGAGTGACAGGGTTAATTAAGGGCTGATGGGGGTCTGTATTGAACCCCATGAGTGACAGGGTTAATTAAGGGCTTATGGGTGTCTATATTGAGTCCTATGAGTGACAGGGTTAATTAAGGACTTATGTGGGTTTGTATTGACCCCCATGAGTGCCAGGGTTATTTAAGGGTTTATGGGGTCTGTATTGACCCCCATGAGTGACAGGGTTAATTAAGGGATTATGGGGGTCTAAATTGACCCCCAGGAGTGACATGGTTAATAAATGTTTTTGGGGGATCTGCAATGACCCCATGAGTGACAGGGTTAATTAAGGGCTTATGGGTGTCTGTATTGACCCCTATGAGTGACAGGGTTAATTAAGGACTTATGTGGGTCTAAATTGACCCCCATGAGTGCCAGGGTTAATAAAGGGTTTATGGGGTCTGTATTGACCCCCATGAGTGACAGGGTTAATGAAGAGATTATGGGGGTCTATATTGACCCCAGGAGTGACAGGGTTAATAAATGGTTTTTGGGGATCTGTAATGACCCCATGAGTGACAGGGTTAATTGGGGGCTGATGGGGGTCTATATTGACCCCCATGATTGACAGGGTTAATTAAGGGATTATGGGGGTCTGTATTTACCCCATGAGTGACAGGGTTAGTTAAGGGCTTATGGGGGTCTGCATTGACCCCTATGAGTGACAGGGTTAATTAAGGGCTTATGTGGGTCTGTATTGACCCCATGAGTGACAGGATTAATTAAGGGTTTATGTGGTCTGTATTGACCCCCATTAATGACAGGTTAATTAAGGGCTAATGGGGGTCTGTATTGAACCCCATGAGTGACAGGGTTAATTAAGGGCTTATGGGTGTCTATATTGAGCCCTATGAGTGACAGGTTTTATTAAGGACTTATGTGGGTTTGTATTGACCCCCATGAGTGCCAGGGTCTTTTAAGGGTTTATAGGGTCTGGAATGACCCCCATGAGTGACAGGGTTAATTAAGGGTTTAAGGGGGTCTGTATTGACCCCCATGAGTGACAGGGTTAATTAAGGGTTTATGGGGTCTGTATTGACCCCCATGAGTGACAGGGTTAATTAAGGGTTTATGGGGGTCTGTATTGACCCCCATGAGTGACAGGGTTAACGACGGGCTTAGGGGTGTCTGTATTGACCCCTATGAGTGACAGGGTTAATTAAGGGCTTATGGGGGTCTGTATTGACTGCCCATAAGTGTCAGAGTTAATTAAGGGTTTATGGGGTCTGTATTGACCCCCATGAGTGACAGGGTTAATAAAGGGTTTATGGGTGTCTATATTGACCCCCATGAGTGACAGGGTTAATAACGGGCTTAGGGGTGTCTGTATTGACCCCTATGAGTTACAGGGTTAATTAAGGGCTTATGGGGGTCTATATTCACCCCCATGAGAGACAGGGTTATTTAAGGGATTATGGGGGTCTATATTGACCCCCATGAGTGATAGGGTTAATTAATAGATTATGGGGTCTGTAATGACTCCCATGAGTAAAAGGCTTAATTAATGGCTGATGGGGGTCTATATTGACTCCCATAAGTGACAGGGTTAATTAAGGGATTATGTGAGTCTGTATTGACCCCCATGATTGACAGGGTTAATTAAGGGTTTATGGGTGGCTGTATTGACCCCCATGAGTGACAGGGTTAATTAAGGGCTTATGTGGGTCTGTATTGACCCCATGAGTGACAGGGTTAATTAAGGGTTTATGGGGTCTGTATTGACCCCCATGAGTGACAGGTTAATTAAGGGCTAATGGGGGTCTGTATTGAACCCCATGAGTGACAGGGTTAATTAAGGGCTTATGGGTGTCTATATTGAGCCCTATGAGTGAAATGGTTAAATAAGGACTTATGTGGGTTTGTATTGACCCCCATGAGTGC
Organism: Discoglossus pictus; assembly: GCA_027410445.1. Classification (NCBI taxonomy): domain Eukaryota; kingdom Metazoa; phylum Chordata; class Amphibia; order Anura; family Alytidae; genus Discoglossus; species Discoglossus pictus. Next base: position 136,242,828 of record CM050167.1, on the reverse strand, counting down.
CAGGGTCTTTTAAGGGTTTATGGGGTCTGGAATGACCCCCATGAGTGACAGGGTTAATTAAGGGTTTAAGGGGGTCTGTATTGACATTCATGAGTGACAGGGTTAGTTAAGGGTTTAAGGGGGTCTGTATTGACATTCATGAGTGACAGGGTTAATTAAGGGCTTATGTGGGTCTGTATTAAGCCTCATGAGTGCCAGGGTTAATTAAGGGTTTATGGGTGTCTATATTGACCCCCATGAGTGACAGGGTTAATTAAGGGTTTATGGGGGTCTATATTCACCCCCATGAGTGACAGGGTTAATTAAGGTTTTATGGGGGTCTATATTGACCCCCATGAGTGATAGGATTAATTAATGGATTATGGGGTCTGTAATGACTCCCATGAGTAAAAGGCTTAATTAAGGGCTGATGGGGGTCTATATTGACTCCCATAAGTGACAGGGTTAATTAAGGGATTATGTGAGTCTGTATTGACCCCCATGAGTGACAGGGTTAATTAAGGGTTTATGGGTGGCTGTATTGATCCCCATGAGTGACAGGGTTAATTAAGGGTTTATGGGGTCTGTATTGATCCCCATGAGTGACAGGGTTAATTAAGGGCTGATGGGGGTCTGTATTGAACCCAATGAGTGACAGGGTTAATTAAGGGCTTATGGGTGTCTGTTTTGAGTCCTATGAGTGACAGGGTTAATTAAGGACTTAGGTGAGTTTGTATTGACCCCCATGAGTGCCAGGGTTATTTAAGGGTGTATGGGGTCAGTATTGACCCCCATGAGTGACAGGGTTAATTAAGGGATTATGGGGGTCTATATTGACCCCCATGAGTGACAGGGTTAATTAATGGTTTATGGGGTCTGTAATGACCCCATGAGTGACAGGGTTAATTAAGGGCTTATGGGTGTCTGTATTGACCCCTATGAGTGACAGGGTTAATTAAGGGCTTATGTGGGTCTATATTGACCCCCATGAGTGACAGGGTTAATTAAGGGTTTATGGGGGTCTATATTGACCCCAGGAGTGACAGGGTTAATAAATGGTTTTTGGGGATCTGTAATGACCCCATGAGTGACAGGGTTAATTAGGGGCTGATGGGGGTCTATATTGACCCCCATGAGTGACAGGGTTAATTAAGGGATTATGGGGGTCTGTATTTACCCCCATGAGTGACAGGGTTAGTTAAGGGCTTATGGGGGTCTGCATTGACCCCTATGAGTGACAGGGTTAATTAAGGGCTTATGGGTGTCTGTATTGACCCCTATGAGTGACAGGGTTAATTATTGACTTATGTGGGTCTGTATTGACCCCCATGAGTGCCAGGGTTAATTAAGGGTTTATGGGTTCTGGAATGACCCCCATGAGTGACAGGGTTAATTAAGGGTTTAAGGGGGTCTGTATTGACATTCATGAGTGACAGGGTTAATTAAGGGCTTATGTGGGTCTGTATTAACCCCCATGAGTGCCAAGGGTTAATTAAGGGTTTATGGGGTCTGTATTGACCCCCATGAGTGACAGGGTTAATTAAGGGTTTATGGGGGTCTGTATTGACCCCCATGAGTGACAGGGTTAACGACGGGCTTAGGGGTGTCTGTATTGACCCCTATGAGTGACAGGGTTTATTAAGGGCTTATGGGGTCTGTATTGACTGCCCATAAGTGTCAGAGTTAATTAGGGGTTTATGGGGTCTGTATTGACCCCCATGAGTGACAGGGTTAATAAAGGGTTTATGGGTGTCTATATTGACCCCCATGAGTGACAGGGTTAATAACGGGCTTAGGGGTGTCTGTATTGACCCCTATGAGTGACAGGGTTAATTAAGGGCTTATGGGGGTCTATATTCACCCCCATGAGTGACAGGGTTAATTAAGGGATTATTGGGGTCTATATTGACCCCCATGAGTGATAGGGTTAATTAATGGATTATGGGGTCTGTAATGACTCCCATGAGTAAAAGGCTTAATTAAGGACTGATGGGGGTCTATATTGACTCCCATAAGTGACAGGGTTAATTAAGGGATTATGTGAGTCTGTATTGACCCCCATGATTGACAGGGTTAATTAAGGGTTTATGGGTGGCTGTATTGACCCCCATGAGTGACAGGGTTAATTAAGGGCTTATGTGGGTCTGTATTGACCCCATGAGTGACAGGATTAATTAAGGGTTTATGTGGTCTGTATTGACCCCCATGAGTGACAGGTTAATTAAGGGCTTATGTGGGTCTGTATTGACCCCATGAGTGACAGGGTTAATTAAGGGTTTATGGGGTCTGTATTGACCCCCATGAGTGCCAGGGTTAATTAAGGGTTTATGGGGTCTGTATTGACCCCCATGAGTGACAGGGTTAATTAAGGGATTATGGGGGTCTATATTGACCCCCATGAGTGACAGGGTTAATTAAGGGCTTATGGGTGTCTGTATTGACCCCATGAGTGACAGGGTTAATTAAGGGCTTATGGGGGTCTGTATTGACCCCCATGAGTGACAGGGTTAATTAAGGGATTATGGGGTCTGTATTGACCCCCATGAGTGACAGGGTTAATTAAGGGCTTATGGGGGTCTGTATTGACCCCATGAGTGACAGGGTTAATTAAGGGCTTATGGGTGTCTGTATTGACCCCCATGAGTGACAGGGTTAATTAAGGGCTTATGGGGGTCTGTATTGACCCCCATGAGTGACAGGGTTAATTAAGGGCTTATGTGGGTCTGTATTGACCCCCATGAGTGCCAGGGTTAATTAAGGGTTTATGGGGTCTGTATTGACCCCCATGAGTGACAGGGTTAATTAAGGGCTTATGGGGTCTGTATTGACCCCCATGAGTGACAGGGTTAATTAAGGGTTTATGGGGTCTGTATTGACCCCCATGAGTGACAGGGTTAATTAAGGGCTTATGGGGTCTGTATTGACCCCATGAGTGACAGGGTTAATTAAGGGATTATGGGGTCTGTATTGACCCCCATGAGTGACAGGGTTAATTAAGGGCTTATGGGGTCTGTATTGACCCCCATGAGTGACAGGGTTAATTAAGGGATTATGGGGGTCTGTATTGACCCCCATGAGTGACAGGGTTAATTAAGGGCTTATGGTGGTCTGTATTGACCCCCATGAGTGACAGGGTTAATTAAGGGCTTATGGGTGTCTGTATTGACCCCCATGAGTGACAGGGTTAATTCATGGATTATGGGGTCTGTATTGACCCCCATGAGTGACAGGGTTAATTAAGGGATTATGGGGTCTGTATTGACTCCCATGAGTGACAGGGTTAATTAAGGGATTATGGGGGTCTGTATTGACTCCCATGAGTGACAGGGTTAATTAAGGGATTATGGGGTCTATATTGACCCCCATGAGTGACAGGGTTAATTAAGGGCTTATGGGTGTCTGTATTGACTCCCATGAGTGACAGGGTTAATTAAGGGCTTATGTGGGTCTGTATTGACCCCCATGAGTGACAGGGTTAATAAGGGGGTTTATGGGGTCTGTATTGACCCCCATGAGTGACAGGGTTAATTAAGGGTTTATGGGGTCTGTATTGACCCCCATGAGTGACAGGGTTAATTAAGGGCTTATGGGGGTCTGTATTGACCCCATGAGTGACAGGGTTAATTAAGGGCTTATGGGTGTCTGTATTGACCCCATGAGTGACAGGGTTAATTAAGGGATTATGGGGTCTGTATTGACCCCCATGAGTGACAGGGTTAATTAAGGGTTTATGGGGTCTGTATTGACCCCATGAGTGACAGGGTTAATTAAGGGCTTATGGGGTCTGTATTGACCCCCATGAGTGACAGGGTTAATTAAGGGCTTATGGGGTCTGTATTGACCCCCATGAGTGACAGGGTTAATTAAGGGCTTATGGGGGTCTGTATTGACCCCATGAGTGACAGGGTTAATTAAGGGTTTATGGGGGTCTGTATTGACCCCCATGAGTGACAGGGTTAATTAAGGGTTTATGGGGTCTGTATTGACCCCCATGAGTGACAGGGTTAATTAAGGGCTTATGGGTGTCTGTATTGACCCCTATGAGTGACAGGGTTAATTAAGGGCTTATGGGGGTCTTTATTCACCCCCATGAGTGACAGGGTTAATTAAGGGATTTTTGGGGTCTTTATTGACCCCCATGAGTGACAGAGTTAATTAAATGCTAATGTGGGTCTGTATTGACCCCCATGAGTGCCAGGGTTAATTAAGCGTTTATGGGGTCTGTATTGACTCCCATGAGTGACAGGGTTAATTAAGGGCTGATGGGGGTCTGTATTGACCCCCATGAGTGACAGGTTTAATTAAGGGCTGATGGGGGTCTTTATTGACCCATATGAGTGACAGTGTTAATTAAGGGATTATGGGGGTCTATATTGACCCCAAGGAGTGACAGGGTTAATAGATTATGGGGTCTGTAATGACCCCCATGAGTGACAGGGTTAATTAGGGGTTGATGGGGGGCTATATTGATCCCAAGAGAAACAGGGTTAATTAAGGAATTATGGGGGTCTGTATTGAACCCCATGAGTGACAGGGTTAGTTATGGGCTTATGGGGGTCGGTATTGACCCCTATGAGTGACCAGGTTAATTAAGGGCTTATGGGGATCTATATTGACCCCCATGAGTGGCAGGGTTAATTAAGGGATTATGGGGGTCTATATTGACCACCATGAGTGCCAGGGTTAAATAATGGTTTATGGGGACTGTGTTGAACCCCATGAGTGACAGGGTTAATTAGGAGCTAATGGGGATCTATATTGACCCCCATGAGTGACAAGGTTATTTAAGGTTTTATGGGGGTCTGGAATGACCCTCCTGAGAGAAATGGTTAATTATAGTTACATAGTTACATAGTAATTAAGGCTGAAAAAAGACTTTCAGTCCATCAAGTTCAACCTGTTAATATCTCCTCTGATCTGCATTATGCGGCTTAGTTATTAAATAATTTGTTGATTAAATAATTATTAATAGTATAGTATTGGAGGATGAATAAAGAGTTAGTCCCTTAAGTTCAACCTTTTTAGATCTCTATTGATCTTTTTAATGTGCACTATTTATTATTAATTGTTAATTATTAATTGATTATTAATTGATCCAGAGTAAGGCAAACAGAAAAAAAAAAAAAACATTGAAATTTTGCCAATTGTGTTATAAGGGAAAAAAAAGCTAAATTCCTTCCTGACCCCAGAAACTGGCGATCAAATTTCTCCCTGGATCAATATTCCTTCGCTAGTTATCTAGGATAGCCTTGAATGCCCTCTTTATTCAAAAATATATCTAACCCCTTTTTGAAGTTGTCTATCGAATTCGCTGTTACCACCTCCTTTGGTAGAGAATTCCACAGTTTAACCACCCTAACTGTGAAGAACACTTTTCTTTGTTTAAGGTGAAATCTTTTTTCCTCTAATCTCAAGGGTGTCCTCTTGTCAGTATAAAATCTCTTGCTACAAAAAGTTCACTTGACAAAGCCTTATATTGACCCTGGATGTATTTAAATAAGGTAATCATATCCCCTCGTTGACGCCTTTTTTCTAGCGAAAATAAATTTAGTTTGGTTAGTCTTTCTTCATAACTTAGCCCCTCCATTCCCCTTATTAGTTTTGTAGCCCTTCTCTGTACTTTTTCAAGCTCTAAAATGTCTTTTTTAAGAAGTGGTGCCCAAAATTGTACTCCATATTCCAAATGAGGGTGTACTAGGGATTTGTATAGTGGCAGAATTATATTTGCTTTCCTTGCTTCTATACCCTTCCTAATACATGCTAATATGTTACTTGCCTTTGCAGCTGCTGCTTGGCTTTTAGCGCTGTTTCCTAGGTGGTTGTCTACAAGCACTCCCAAATCCTTTTTAATATCTGATACACCAAGATTTGCTCCATTAAGATTATAGATTGCATGGCTATTTTTCCTTCCCAAATGCATAACCTTACATTTTTTTGTATTAAAGCTCATCTGCCATTTAGCCGCCCATTTCTCTAATTTATGCAAATCCCTTTGTAGGGAAAGTACATCATTATCTGATTTTATTACCTTGCACAACTTAGTGTCATCAGCAAAAATGGAGACACTACTTTCGAGTCCTACTTCTATATCATTAATAAATATGCTAAAAAGGAGAGGACCTAATACTGAACCTTGAGGAACCCCACTTATCACATTAGACCAATCGGAGTATGTTCCATTCACAACAACCCTTTGCTTCCTGTCTTTTAGCCAGCTCTCGATCCATGAGCAGATATTTACTGCATTTCCTGTATCCCTTAGTTTGCTCACTAGTCTTCCATGTAGCACTGTATCAAATGCCTTTGAAAAATCTAAAAAGACCACATTCACTGAGTAGCCCTGATCCAAGTTCCTACTAACCTCCTCATAAAAACTAATTAGATTGGTCTGACATGACCTATCCTTCATAAATCCGTGTTGACTGCTACCTATTTGTTCAAATAGACATATTCTTGTATTCTGTCCCTTATTAACCCTTCTAAAAACTTCCCAACTACAGATGTGAGGCTCACTGGTCTATAATTCCCCGGATTTGCTCTAGATCCCTTCTTAAATATAGGTATCACCTCTGCTTTTCTCCAGTCATCCGGTAGTGACCCTGTAGTGAGTGAGTCTTGAAAGATTAGATATAATGGTTTGGCTATTACAGAACCCAGCTCCCTCAGTCCCCCTGGATGTATTCCATCAGGACCTGGGGCTTTATTAACATTTATTTTCTCCAATCTTTTTTAGATTTCTTCCTGCGTTAACCAATTATTTAGTGATGGTTGTGTAGCCGCATTATGTTGCGGTTTCCCAACCACTGGTACTTCCCTTGTGTATACCGACAAAAAGAACCTATTTAGCTCATCTGCCTTTTCCTGGTCACTAATTATCAGATGGCCTGTGTCACATTGTAATGTTCCTATAGCTTCCTTCCTGGCCTTCTTCCCATTAATATATTTAAAAAATATTTTAGGGTTAGTCTTACTTTCCATTGCAACTGACTTCTGATTTTCTATTTTAGCCAGTCTAATAGCCCTTTTGCAAGCCTTGTTGATTTCCTTATAGTCACATAAAGCTGCCTCTGTTCCCTCATTCTTGTATAATTTAAATGCATGTTTCTTTTTCCTCCTCATGATCTTTAAGTCATTGTTAAGCCACATGGGATATGATTTACTCCTATTCATTTTATTTCCATATGGTACATGCCGATGAGTATGTTTATTTAGTAAGGATTTGAATGTTGTCCATTTATTTTCAGTATTTTTCCCTGTAAGTTCTTTGCCACAGTCTATATGTAGTATTGCTTCCCGTAGCCCATTAAAGTTAGCTCTTTTAAAATTTAGAGTTTTTGTTGGCCCATTACAACTCTTTTTTTTGTATTCAATCTCAATTGATACTGTGTTGTGATCACTGTTCCCCAAGGGTTCCACTATTTTAACATTTGATATTATATCAATATTACTTGTGATGACTAAATCCAAGATGGCCCCCTTTCTAGTAGGCTCTTGTATTACCTGGGCCAGATAATGATCCCCGAGTGTACTCAAGAACCTGCTCCCCTTAGCTGAGCTGCTGGTCTCATTTATCCAGTTTATTTCAGGGTAATTAAAGTCTCCCATTATTAGAACTTGCCCATGCTTAGCTGCATTTCCAATCTGTAACAATAATTGTATTTCCTCACATTCAGCTATATTTGGGGGTTTATAGCATACTCCCACCAATATGCGTTTAGAATTAGCTCCTCCACTATTTAGCTCAACCCACAAAGATTCAATGATGCCGTTAGTGCCCAAATAAATATCTTCTCTAACTATAGGCTTAAATTCAGGCTTAACATAAAGACAGATCCCTCCTCCTCTTTTACCATTTCCCCTATCTTTCCTAAATAGGTTATAACCATCCAGATTAACAGTCCAGTCATGAGATTCATTCCACCATGTTTCAGTGATGCCTATTAAGCCCCATTTTTCTTGTACTGCTAATATTTCTAGCTCGTCCATTTTCCCAGGCAAACTTCTGGCTCTGACGTTGTGAAATGCTTGCCACTGTATTTGAGGCCCCCATTAATAACTCCCTACTGTCTATTGTAACCCTCCCCCCTTCTCCTCCCCCATGGTTAACTAATTCATCCCTTTCCCTCTCTACCCTATTTACCCCAATACTTCTATATAGTCCCTCCCCCCACCTACAAGTTTAAAAACTCCCCCAGCCGTTCTACCATCCTATCCCCTAGCACAAAAGTCAGCCCAGTGCTCTAAAAACCCAAAACCCTCTGCACTGCACCACTTTTTTAGCCACGCATTAACCTCCCTAAGCTCCTTCTGCCTCCCTGGGCTAGCACGTGGCACTGGTAGCATCTCCGAAAATACTTCCTTGGAGGTCCTTGCTTTAAGCTTATTCCCTAGTTCTCTAAAATCATTCTTTAGGACGCTCCATCTTCCACTAACTTTGTCATTGGTACCAATGTGTACCAAAACCGCCGGTTCATTACCAGCCCCACCCAATAATTTATCCACCCGATCCACAACAATTAAGTGCTGATGGGGCATTTAACACCTTTTAAAAGCAGTGGGGGACACGTTCATAACCCCCACTGCAAGGGTTAATGTTGGGATCATGCCCGGGGTCCCCGATGGGGACCCCTAACATGGGCTTAATGTGTGCACACATCGGGGGTCCGATCAGACCCCTGTAGCAAGGGGTTAATACAGGGTTCCGAGCTTATCGCTTGGCTAAGTTGTACGTAGCTGGCAATGATTTGCTCGGTCCGGGGTAATGGAGCCTCGTTTTATTTTTTTTCGCCGCCATTTTTTTTTTGTCACTTAGCCGATTTTCAATTACCGAAACTGGGTAATTTCAGGTTAAATTTGCGTGTAACCTCACTTCCAGACGTCCTGGCTGTCTCCCCGTGCTGTGGGTGAGTGTTTTTTTTTTCATTATTGTGTTTATTAGTGTGTTTTTCGTGTTTTTGTGTTTGCGCTGTTCGGAGGTTTAGTGCGTTGTTTTGCGACCTTGGGTATTTATTTTTCTAAGTCCCACGGCTCGTAATGTTGGCTGGCAGGTAATGATGGAGAGGAGTAGGGGAAGAGAGACACAGGGGAGGGAGAGGAGGAGGGGAAGAGAGACACAGGGTAGTGATGTAAAATATTTCCTATATCTCTTTTTACTACATATATCTGTGTGTCAATATGTTTATATAAATATATATATATATACAATTTAAAATCATTAAATAAGATGGTGTCATTTTTTGCTCTTCTAGACTGTTCATTTATATTCTCTTCTGTAGAACGTCAGAAAGGAAACTGAAATCCCATGCAGTATTGTAAAGGGGCGGAGAGAAGATGTATCTCTCAGAGAGGAAGTACATTCTGCAGCATTGAACGGGAGACAAGCTGAACACAGGGATAGAGGAGATGTTGTGCAGTGAGTATGTGCTCATATACACTTTACAAACATATGGAATATATATGTAAAAAAAAGGTGTATACATATATATATATATATATATATATATGTATTTATATATATATATATATATGTATATATATATATGTGTATATATATATATATATGTATATATATATATATATATATATATATATATATATATGTATATATATATATATATGTATATATATATATATGTATATATATATATATATATATATATATATATATATATATATGTATATATATATATATATATATATATATATATGTATATATATTTATATGTATATATATATATATATATATATATATATATTTATATATATATGTATATATATATATATATATATATGTATATATATATATATATATATATATATGTATATATATATATATATATATATGTATATATATTTATATGTATATATATATATATATATATATATATATATGTATATATATTTATATGTATATATATATATATATATATATACATATATATGTATATATATATATGTATATATATGTATATATATATATATATATATATATACATATATATATATATATATATATATATATATATATATATATATATCACCATTATGATTTAAAAATGTGATAATAAATGGCTTCTTATGATCACTATCCTTCAATAAAATACGTTTTTTTTTTTAATTAACCCCTGTTAGTGAAACTATCAGGAAGTGCACAGGTGTAATTCAAAAACGTGTCCATTTAGCATAAAAAACAATCCGGTGTGGGAACCACATCTCCATGCTACCATTCAAAAATAATAAAATTCAGTTTTCTGACGACCACTTTAATGAAGTTCAAGGATTACTGGCTGTCTGTTTACCACATTATGGGTGCTAAGGAAAGGGAATATTAACTTCCTCTTTAAAGGGACATTGAACAGTTCTGGATTTTGCTAGGTATATCATATACTTGTGTATCTTTTTACTTTTATGTACTTTATTTTATTAAGAGGTGCTTACAAGATCTGTCTTTACTGCCTAAAATCAACCAAATAGTAGTCAGTCTTATTAAATTGCGATGCGGACGCTTGAATAGGGCTCTATATAAGCGCAGAGCATATTTTTTTACAGAAGTTTTTAGTTGGTGAAGACCTTGCTTTTGGATATATGTTCACTAAGTAATGTGCTTAAATAGAGCCCTACTCAATTGGCCGAATCACAATTTAATAAGGCTGAGTATCTGTATGGAACTACACATATGCAGACACAGGCTGTGCTATATTTGTAGACCCATACAGGATCTATTTGTCTGATTTTAAGCAATAAAATCAGAGCTTCTAAGCACTTCTTAATAAAACAAAGTGCTTAAAAGAACATAGATACCCAGATATATTATATACCAAGTAAAATCCAGAACACTTCCCTATTCCTTTAAAGGGCCATTGCGGTTCAACAGAAAATACACTTATTTGTCAAGTATCTTACAATATTACCAGCTGTGTAAGCCATGGACATCAAATCTTTTAGGGGGAAAGCTCCATTTTTGAGGAAGAGGAATCTATTTTGTATTTGTTACATCCATTCTCTGAGAGCTGGATGATGTATAGTAGGTATGTTTTTGAAGTTATCAAGAAAGCTAGGGATAGAGATGGAAACAGGCAAAAGCTGTGTGCCTTTTTTTTATAACTAGATAAGACTGAAATTGATATCACACCATTTCCCTCGCATGGCTTTGCACAAAGGATACAATTATAGATTTTTATTTCTATTTAATTATTCTCCTAGTCAGACTCAAACATATTTTTTTCATTCTGCTGTTGTACTTGAAATATATTTTCAAGACTCCGTCCTCTAATACCTGAAAAAGCTGTTGCTATATAAGGGATAATAAACTGTCTTCTCTTTTTCATCCTTTTGCTGACTCGTGCTCTGAGCTTTGCTTTATTTCCTGAGGCAATATTTCCTCCCTGTTACTACACCAGCTGCCTGTACCTTTCGATCGGCACTTAAAGGCACATTGCCAGAGCAGTGTTTTGTATGACAAATAGATTTTCTGCTTTCAGGAATTCATTTAAAATAAAGAACAGTGGTATGTTACCAAATACCCTCTTTCATATGCTTCAGATAAAAAATCCTTTCAATAGCCCTTTAAGGCTCTTCTCGTACTTACATAAACACAAGATTGCAAACTGTCAACAGGTTGGAGACTACATGGTTTACATTCACATCATTAAATAAAGATCTGATTTTGAAGCATTAAGATTTTATGTACTGCCATCTTTGTTTTACACGTGCACCCACAGCAGATGTTCCTAGAGACTTGCAGCCTTATTAAATTGCGATTCGTTCAATTGAATAGGGCTCTATATAAGCACAGAGCATATTTTTTTTACTGAAGTTTTTACTTAGTTAAGACCGTGCTATTGGATAGAAGTTCACTAACTAAAAACTTCTGTAAAAAAGATATGCTATGTGCTTATATAGAGCCCTATTCAATTGGCCAAATCACAATTTCATTAGGCTGTTGTGGACTGGAACATTTACCACTGAGGTACTGCACTGTTGATGTGAGCAATCAATGAGGTACCAGGGGAAAATGCAATTGAAAAACAAGAGAATAAGCATACACTTTTAAATAGCATTCTAAATAGCCCCATGTGTGGCACAAAAGAAACAAAAATGGAAATTGAAAAAAACTTAAATGGAAGCAAACTATAGCCCTTAATAATGATAATAATAATAATGATAATAATAATAATAGTAATATTAATCACATATAATAGTTGTCGTACTTCGAGTTTGTCGGTAACACTATGTTAAAAATAACACCTGTGTGCATGCGCAATGAGTAACAAAGGCGCGCATGCGCAATGAGCATCACAGCAAGGCTCGCACGACTTAGGCTGCAATGAGCGACACAGGCGTTCATTGCAAGCCTCGCGATGAGCGCCGTAGGCGCTTATTGCAGGGCTCGCTCACAAGATTTTACAAATGACAGGGGCTGCATTGAGCAGGGCATGCGAGGAGCGCCAATGGCGCACATTGTGTGTCTTGCAAGACTTTAAAACAGGGCATGCGAGGAGCGATGAGTGCCAATGGCGCACATCGTGAGTCACGCAAGTCTTTAAAACAGCCTACAAAAAAGTAGGGCGTGATGAGAAAAAAACTTTTATTAAACTTTTACTGTGCATTTCAACAATGAATTCCATCTTTTGGAGTGAGAGCAGCCCAGAGGGGAATGCTCTCTAAATACACATACCATACTTACAGAATGATAATGGGACTATTCTAGAATATACATAAATGTATGATCTGAAATATAGAAAGGAGAATTGAGGAGCTGCAAATGGAGTGTGGGGGGCATACAAATCTGAATGGCCTAGAGCAGCACAAAACTTAAATATGCCCATATCACATATCATTGGGAGTATACGCTTCACTATAGTACAGTCCTGGCCATGTTCAAACAGGAATCTTTACATCCATATAGTTCCCTGGAACATCAGTCTTTAGTAGATCCAGTCCACTGTCTAAGACTAGACAGATGTTACCAATGAAAGATGATAGCAACAAGATTTATAAACAACATACAGTATACTCATTTTGATTACAATGATTACAATTCATATTGTACTACTGAGCTTGCATGGGAATACTTCTAGTATTACCAGATTATTAACACTGTAGTATGCTAAATCCTGCAAGGATATTTTAATAGATAAGTTGCTAATGATACACATGCTGGGTTTATCCCGCTCAGTTTAAATCATTACAATATTTCAATATATGCAAAGTGGTCTTTTTACCTTCTCCTTTTCCTTCTTCCTTGTATGCTAGTATTTATTAATTATAATTCTTACTTTTCCTAGTATGTACCAATAAATGTGATGGCATTATATTTTTTATGTTTCAGCTTAAGTCTTAACAAGATGGCCCTATCATTGTACTTCTTTCTTGTGCTATTGACAAATTTGAATACTAAGGGCTCAAATGTCTCCCTATGTGAATTGTGCAAGCTACATGTCTATTCCATTCTGAACTACCAAAAAGTTTACCAAAAACGACTGAATATGCACCGCGGTCTATTTCACTGCAGACTGATGTCTTTACAGTCCCCAAGCAGCATGCTGCAGGAGACACTGAGCTGTCAGCTAAGTAGTCACCACAGCAGTGATGCATAGTTAAACACAATATTACATACATTTCCTTCCCATATCTATCTGTATAAACCCTTTCCAATGGCAGGGAATATGTTTAAATTCAATTAGATTGGCAGGGGGAAAAAGAAAATGGATCCTTGGAGTAAATATTATTTTGATATAAGAGATAAAATTGAAAACTTTATGTTTTTCTTCTAAACACATTGCACTCATTATTAAGTTTAGTTATTCAAAAGAGCATATACATATATTTGACCCCAGTTGTCCATTACATATAATAAAGGAAATATTTTTTATAAGAAATATGTATTTGTGAAGCTGTACATCTCAAAACATTATCTTTAGTACTAAAGTTATACATAAATCCTACTGTCAAAGGATAATTCACTTTTTTATTTCTATATGAGAGGGAAGCTCAATTAACCATTGACCTTAGTTGCTATTAACTTAAAATTTGAAAGAGAAATGAATACTGTGAAAACAAATACGTTTTATGATCTTATGTATTTTCTTCACTTCAAAGTTGACTTTGCTACTTCCCTAAATCATTCAATGCATAAAATAATGTGTGTAGGAGCAAAATTACCACAAAGCACTAGAGACTGTGGAAGGACACCCAAAAGTGATTTTACAGATCTTGAACTCTTACAAGTTTCAGCAGTGAATGGGTAAAATCTTTACTTAGGTCAGGGAAAAGGTAACTGCATAAGCATTCAAACGTGCCATGACTATTATTCTGTGCCTCAATAAAGAGAAACCACAGGATGGCTGCTTATTGAGGTTCCAGTTGTTCCCTTCAATGTATATGTCTAGAAAATAGATATTATGAGCTGTCTTTTCTGATTTGTTCACATTAATTTAAAAAAAAAAAATCTTAAATCCATACAGTAGTTATAGTTTATTAGTCACCTTTCACTCTTACACATTATAAACATTTTTAAAGGATCAATGACAAAAGCCAGATTTTGTATACATAAAATATGTCATGTATAATGTCAGACATCATAAAATTAACTGTTAAATTATTTCTATTTTAAAATGTACTTTTTTAAAAACCTTTTCCTTTTTGTGTGCAGGAAACTGAGAAGTCCCATCATTCTATGTTTGTACCATGGTTAGAAAATGTCTTTGGTGTGCTAAAATGTCCAGTCTTATTCTCCTTTTTTTCGCTGTACTTTTTTTCCTGTTTGGATATAACATTGATACCATAATCAATAGCATGGAATTTATAATGGAGGAAACTGATATAACTATATATAACTCATCTACTCGTCACGCTCTGTTGCCTCTATATCCATATCCATACAAATTTCTTATAAATCAGCAAGACAAGTGCCAGCACAGGAAACCCTTTCTCCTTCTTCTGGTGGTGGGACAGAGCAACGATGCGGCAACCAGAAATGCCATTCGCAAAACGTGGGGGAATGAAGCTAACTATGGTGATGTAATTATAATGAAAATGTTCCTACTTGGGATCTCTCCAAATGCAACTGAAGTTTCACAGCAGTTTCTGGAAAAAGAAAGTGCAGTCTATGGTGACATCATACAACAGGACTTCCAAGATACTTATTACAATTTGTCCCTAAAAACTCTAATGGGCATGGAGTGGGTGACCAAATTCTGCCCCAATGCCAGTTATGTAATGAAAATAGACAGCGACATGTTTCTCAATGTGGAATATCTTGTCCAACATCTACTTCTCCCAGAGTTACCAGTACGTAAAAACTATTTTACAGGGTACATACTGGCTAATTCAAGACCTATAAGGGATAGATCTAGCAAATGGTATGTACCCAAACATATCTACCCAAATTATACTTATCCACCCTACTGTGCAGGGCCTGGATATGTTTTTTCAGTAGACATGGCTCAAAAGATCTATGAGGTGGCACAAGTTATCAGAGTAATTCCAATGGAAGATGCTTTTATCGGTATTGGCTTGCACGAACTTCATATAAAACCAACCAAGCCACCAGCAGGGATTTTTAATGGGCACAGGATTGACTACAACCTTTGTGCATTTAAGAATCTGGTAACAGTTCACCATTATGGAAAAGATGAATTACTAGAAGTCTGGCTTAACTTCTGGAGCAAGAGGACATTCAAGTGCAAAAAGTGGGAGGGTGAAATCTAGGATAATTACAGTGTCAAGAGATAGATCATTTTGCTGTAAACTTGGATGAAATGTTTAATGGCAATAACATCCGATAAAATACTGTTTTATGAGACTTTATACTGATGACTGTTTGAAGAATTAAGCCCTCCATTCTAATAATCCAGTAGCACTTGAGATAACCCATTCTCTGAACTATGCGAGCTATGAAAAATTAAGTACCAGAGCTATTCCATGAGTCCTAGAAAAAAGAAGCACGTTAAACTAACTGACACACATCTGGGAGGATTTGTCCAGAGCTCTCTAGCCCCATAATGTGCTTGCAGCCTTCTTTCATCAGTCTCTGAGTCTGAATCTTAGTAGTCTCCATAACCACTCAACCATTACATGAACACACTACACTAGCCCTAACATCCCCACAATCTATCTATACAAACCACTTCCAATGACAGAAAGGGTTAAATAATATTTTAAAATAATGCAGGCAGTTTCCAACCCCTTTGCCCATAACCCACTACCTCCTGTGAACGCCCCAGAATTCCCGCTTCTTAACGACAAACTACTATGAGCCAGGGGATCTCCCTTCATCCACTATGAGCCTAATAGTTCACCATGGCACCTAATATGAAAACGTAACTGAGAGAGTCCCAATAGACTACCCATCTGAAGTATAACCATGGGGTCCATATTGACCCCCATGGCACTTAATATTAACATCATGTCACTGTGGTCCCCAACAGACACCAGTGGCACCTAACAGTAACCCCTTATACCTTGGAAGTTCTCACAGACCACCATGCTATACTTAACTATAAGCATGAGTGTACTCATGGACCCCCATGGCACACTCATGCTTATAGTTAAGTATACCATGGAGGTCATCAACTGAACCCCATGGGACCTAACTTTAACCTTATATCATGTAGGTCCTCAATGGGTCAATCCTTTGACTCAATCCAGAGGCAATCTTTGAAGTCTTTGTTCTCACGCTTGATCATGGAAGAAGCAGTCCTCTTCTGTCTTGCATGGAGCCAGTGCCCTCATCTTTAGCCTGTGGAAATGAGACTCACATTTTAAATATTCAGGTTGTGTGTAAAACGTGCCAATCCTATTTCAGCCAATAAAGATTGAGTATTTGAATTACCCTCACCCCATATCTGATTGGTTAAAAGTCCAACCAGTCAGAATTCATGAGGATGAGTTTTTACAATGATCATTGCTGGAGGTTAATGGTATGTATTTTTTTGCACCTTACAAGTGCAATAATTTTTTCATTTTTGTAGTAGTTTTTACTATGTATTGTTAATGACTAATAGAGTCCTTTTTTACCCTATGTGGGTTACGGTCCATGGGGGCCCCACATGGACCTCTGTGGAAGTAGGAAGGATGCCATGGGGGTCCATGAGTACCCCATGATACAGGGGTTAAAATGAGGTGCTACTGTGTCATTTGAGGACCCCATGGTATTTTAGGTTAATATTAGGTGCCATGAGGGGCAGGAATCACTTTAAATATAACAGGAAAAATCACTATAATTGCTGATTCATCCCTACTTCAGTAAAGGAGCACTTTATTACAAAAATAACATGTAAAATATATTATTGTATAGCACACAAAACTCGTGCATTAAAAAATAATTATACTTTTTTACTAATAATTATCATTATACTATGTAATTCAAATAAATATAACAAACTGTATTTAATATGTATACATTATATATATATATCTGTTTTGTATGTACACATACACATTATGTAAGTGCAATTAGTTTTCTCAACAAAAACATTTTGTATACTGAATAATATGGATCACTCATTATTTGTGTAATAAAGTGCTCCTTTCTTGCAAAGAATGAATCAGCAGCTAAAGTGGCTCCCCATGTCATCTTGTAATTGGACTGTGCCCAGCTGTGTGGATGGCCCCACTACATACTAACAGTAACATTATCTGTGTATATGGTGATGAAACCACCAGATACACAAAGTGGAGGAGAATCTCACTGAATGAGAATGTGAGCTCCAAAATGACAACCCCCATTGTGAGCAATATTAGGGGCAAAATAAAGCAAGTAAGCCAAAATATGTTATATAGTCTACTAAAATATTTACAAAAGTATAGAAGAGGTTGTGATTCAGCATAAAAAAAATATTTAGAATTCAGTGGTCCTTTACATTTCTTTTCAAATGCATCAAATTCACAGGAAATGTTATAAATTTGATCATACTCAATATAATTTTCAAAGAAAATCTAGACTCACTTACTTTTAAGAAACTCACTTTGTACCTTACCTCTGTTCTCTCCTCTTGGCTGTCATTTTGTACACCTGTGATCTCCAGCATTGCATTTTGTGAGTTAAGGACACCCCCAGTGGGGAGTGGCTTCACAGTATTAGTATTATCCTGTCAGAAGCTTAAACCCCACTAAAATGACAATATTTTCACATTTATAAATCTTTTTGTATCACATATAATAGTTGTCAAACTGCGAATCGTCGTCACGCTTTGCGAGGGGCCACATTTGCGGAGGTGGAGGCTCAACGACGCCTCACTCCCAGGACAAATAAATCACCAGATAAGCATGACTGCAAAAAAATACCACGCCGCAAGACTTAAAAAAAAAAAAACGACCCGCACGACTAAGGTGTAAAGAGGAAATACGGACTTACACAAAAGAGGTCACAAAAGTACGAACTTAACGGCCGAAACGCGTACAGCAAAAAACACAAAAAACCATGAAAATTAAAAAAACAAAAATTACAAAAACATCACACACAGCATTCGGGGCAGCCAGGACCTCTGGGGGTGAGGATGCATGCAAATTAAAGCTGATTTTACGCAGTTTACCCACTTGAAATTCGGCTAAGCTGGGGAAAAAATGATGGTGGAAAAAAATGAAAACGAGGCTCAACAACCCCAAAGCGCATACAACACTGACAAGGACATACAACTTTTCATTACGACCCGCGGAACTTAGAAAAAAATAACAGGAGGTCGCAAAAATATGAGGTTAACGGACAAAATGCGTACATTCAAAAACAACACAAAACAATACAAAATACAACAACAACAACAAAAAAACACACACAGAGCATAAGAGGACAGCCATGACATCTGCCAGTAAGGTTGAACGCTAATTAAAGTCCAATTTAATGAGTTTTGACAATTTAAAATTGCCTAAGCGAGGAAAAAAATGTCAGGCAAAAAAAATTAAAACAAGGCTATACGACACCAAAATGCTCAAACTACCACCAAACACGCACAAAATTTTTGCCAGGGACGTACGAAGTACTAAAACACACCTAGGCAGCATGGAAAATGCTCGCAACCCGCGTAGCACATAGATAAACAACGCCATTTTACAACACTAACACTACACATCTAAAATGCCGATTTACACAACTAAAGCAACGCTTTGCTCTGGCGCACCCAGCATATTTCTAAGGCACAGATGAGACATTGATGCCACTTTCTCCTTACACCAGTAACAGCCCAACTGCACATTGTGTGCTGCAGGAAAAAAATATAGATACTTAGCTCTTCATGCATACATTGCTGCATATATCAATTACAAATAGGTAAAGTATATTATTTTATTATGTAAATAATTAATTCATAATTATACTAAAAACATTGACATATATATCTGTCTTAAGTCGCTCATAGGAACAAAAGTAAACAAGAGGAGCGGATCGCTATGAGCGCCAAATGCGCTCATTGCGAACCACGTGATAAGTGCCGAAGGCGCTCAGCGCAAGGCTCGCAATGAACGCCGAAGGTCCTCAGGGTAGAAAAAGCTTTACATTGTGTGTCAAACAGCATTGCCATGGCTTAAAATTGTATTGCCCAGTCATCTTTGACTGGCAAGTCGCTAGTTACAATATAAATACTAGCCCTGTGTTATGATAAATTATTATATACATGAATATAATTGAAAATCCAGTTATTTTAATGGTGTAACAACTTCTAACACACTGCATTATGCCACTGTCTGCTTGCAGCATGAGACAGGTAGCGTAACTCTCCTTTCAATATACATTGCTGCAAGTCACACGTGTGCAAGATGGCAACCTACAAGATAACACCTAGAGAGAAAGGGTGAGGTCCCGCAAATCTGACAAACTGTTACGCTGTGGGTGTCTTTCAAGTAATTATATTTCAAAGGGACACTGTCACCCCAACATGAAGGTGTTTTCATTTGAATAGCATGAAAAACTGATTGTACTTTGAACCCAGCTTTTTTTGTTCTTTCTATGGAAAGTAATTCCTGAGAAATACAGCATTGTTTTGTGGCTAATGTGAGTTGGAATATGCTAATATTATGCTCACAGAACTTGATAAGTGTGGGGGAGGAGTTATAACTGAATGAGAAAAATTGGGGGCAGTGTCTCTGTTACAGAGACAGACAAGTGGATTCAATTCTAATTAGAACATCAAATTATCTAATTAATATACAGGAGAAGAACAAATAAAGCATAAATAGTTCTCAGGAATGGTCTACTTTAAGAAAAAATGGCTATTACAATGTGTCAAGTACAGGAGGGCCCACTGGACTCTTGGAGACTATTGGATTATTGGGGAGGACCTGGATTAACATGGACTAGTATTGTCCTGTTGGCATGAGGTGTTTAATATTGGCTACAAAATCATGGGAGTTGTTTTGCTGTCAGTAATCCTGTGTGTGAGCCACGTTTTACTTGTCTATATGTGATGTATGGATTGTTTAGTATCTAAATGCTGCATTTTCCCGCTATTAACCACTATTACACACACAATACTGTTCTTTGAAATAATGGCAAGGCTGCTCGTGCATTCCATAATATTAAAAGTGTTGCTGCAAGAGGCATAAAGCAATTAAAGAAACAGTACATGACTAAGTTGCAAGAAAAAACAAATATGGTATTGAAAAAATATATATAGTCATTTACATATATCAGTCAACATATCTATATTAGAATAAAACTTTAAAAAATATATATATATATTGGCAATATTACACCTCCACATGACATGTATCAAGTACCTGGGGCATATACACCACAACAGTTGCTCTAATACAATGACTAGTAAAGGGATAGACACACCCCAAATGATACTCAGAAACACTATTGATCAGCACCACACCATACTAGTAAAACAGTGATAACGGTATAACAAAACCTTATTATACACATAGAGCACACTCACAAATTTATACAACTGTGCATTAATATCATTGGTGTGGTGTGGGCGCATCCCAGAAGGGCTAAAGGCTATCTGGTTAAAAGTGGACACCTAAAGGGTTCAAGGTAACACTGTATAATTATAATGATGCATAGTCACAAATGGTCACTACACCACAGTAAACAGATTTTGATGAATAAAAAATGTCATCATACATAAGAAATGCGCAAAGCACTTACATACTGTCTTCATCTGCTCAATTCAATAGATGTACTAGCACATGGATTATGTAATCCATTTACACACATCCATTTTGTTCTGAAAATCAGCAATAGAATCAAAAACGGTGGTAAAAATCCTAAAAAAAGAGGAGGAAAAAATCAATAACTTTTTTTAACAGTACACAATGTCTGGTTGGGAAGGGGTGCAATACTTCCACTGGAAGGGGCTGGCAGCTGCAAGGAGATCAATTGAGCTACAAAGGTGGGCTGTGAATATGACTGTAATCCATTTAGACACATCCATTTTGTTCTGAAAATCAGCAATAGAATCAAAAACGGGGGTAAAAATCCTAAAACAAAGAGGAGGAAAAAATCAATAACTGTTATTAACAGTACACAATGTATGGTTGGGAAGGTGAGCAATACTTCCACTGGAGGGGGCTGGCATCTGCAAGGAGATCAATGGAGCTACAAAGGTGGGCTGTGAATAGGACTGTCAGGGAGCTTCATGACAATTGTCAGAACATCACATTAAGGTGTTAACTCAGTAAGTGGAGATCAAGGGAGAAGAAGGGTGTGACATAGCCGCTGCTTTTTCTGTTTGATTGATGGAAAGTTCCCAGGTGGGATCAGGGTGGGGGCTGGTGAAGATTCTTGGAACTGTGTGGTGGATAAATACACTGTACCTGATCAATAAATTTGTTTGTGCAGTTAAAACATACATCAGCATTGTGCATGGTTTATTCTGGGTATGTAGTAATTCTACACAAAGGAATTATTGCAACAGACACTTTCTGATCACAGTGAGTATTACTGCTGACCTGTGTTCTTGCACTTCATGGGTACTGGTGATGGAGGTATGCTGTGCTGTGTTCATTGCTTTTAAAGGGGAATATTCCAAAGAATGCCATGTCCTACAGGAGCCATAGGATCATAACAAAATGCTTAACAAGCTTTTCATGCTCTTCAACAAAAATGTAGAAAAAACACCTTGATCTTGGGGTGACAGAAACCCTTCAAATTTATATGAAACTTATATTGAGGAGGGTCAAATTAATCTGTAATTTAATAAACATAAAAGTCCCTTTAAGATTGCACACAACTATACTTCCAATCCCAAAGGTTTTAACAGTGTCCTCATTCATAACTTTTATGAGATTGCTATTGCTGCTGACATAGAAATGTGTTAACTTATTCGCCTTGTTTTCTTCTGAATTATGCAAAATGAAAAGGCAAGGTCGATAACTGGAATTTAAAATAGATAAGAAAGGGTTCACTTAATCAGTAATAAGAGTACATAGATAGAGTAACCCATCTTTATGTAGAAAAGGTGCTTGAAAACATAGGGCCCTATTCTATTGCCCAATTATCAAAGTTACACACACTTAAAACCACTTTGAAAATTGCCACAGATTCACTACTCGCATTCTAATTACAAGTTAACCTTATACCTAAATTGTAAGTTTGCAAGTTTTCTATCTTGCATGGCGCTTTGGGGAAAGCACTATGGATGCAGGATTCTAAGCTCAAAGACAGGGCCCTCCATCCTTTGCAATGTGTTTATATTGTTTTTGTCTCTGTCTGGAACTTAACCCATGTATAGCGCTATGGAATATGTTGGCGCATTACAAATAAATGATAATAATAATAATAATCACTATGGGCCAGCCAAAGACACAAAACCGGCCTCAGAACTCCGTTGGTTTTAGCTCGAATATTACAATTTCGAAATAATTAAAGATAGACAAAAGTGATATTCTATTAGAGCCCAGAGCGCCAGGTCGCGAATAAAGTCCAACCTTCATGTTTATGTAAAAAATATTGTGAGCACTACATGGGATTTGCAAGAGCTTTTTTTAAATACTTAAAGCTTTAACTGCTATTACACACATGATACTGTACTTTAAAAGCATGGGAAGGCTTTTATATTTTAGGCTGGTCCTACATAGGATAATATTAAAAGTGTTGCTGCAAGATGCATAAAGCAATTAAAGAAACAGTACATGAAAAAACATGCAAGAAAAAACATGTAACTGCCTTACAAATGATACGTAACACTAACAGAAGCTCAAATGTGGTATTGAAAACAGGATATATTAGTTTACATATATCAGTCAACATATCTATATTAGAATAAAACTTAAAAAACATTTAAAAAAATATTGGCAATATTACACCTCCACATGACATAAATCAAGTACCTGGGGAATATACACCACACTATGCAACAGGTTAATACCAATCTGCAAACACACAGGGACCACAACAGTTGCTCTAATACAATGACTAGTAAAGGGATAGACAACCCCCAAATGATACTCAGAAACACTATTGATCAGCACCACACCATACTACTGCCCCAGATCATCGACCCACATCAATGGGAAGGTTATTATTTCAGAAGGATGGCAAATTTCATGCAGATTTTATGTGTTAGGTACACCAGTTTGTGAAATGATGTTAAAAAATGATGATGTAAACATCCCTTTTAACAACATCACATCCTGATTAACTGAAGATTAGTGACATGTAAACATTTGATTATAGTACTAAAATGCAGGAAGGGATGGTGTACAGGAAGATCATCTAACTATAAATATATTAACATTACATAAATGTTTTGTATGTTGATGTATCAAAACCTTAACCATTGAAAACTCACGGAAACAGTGATAACGGTATAACAAAACCTTATTATACACACAGAGCACACTCACAAATTTATACAACTGTGCATTAATATCATTGGTGTGGTGTGGGCGGATCCCGGAAGGGCTACAGGCTATTTGGGAAAAAGGGGACACCTAAAGGGTTCAAGGTAACACTGTATAATAATAATGATGCATAGTCACAAATGGTCACTACACCACAGTAACCAGATTTTGATGAATAAAAAAATCTCATCATAATTAAGTAATTAATATCATAGCACTTACATACAGTCTTCATCTGCTCAATTCAACAGATGCACTAGCTCCTGGATTATGTAATCCATTTGCACACTTAAAATCAGTAATAGAATTAAAAACAGTGATAAAAATCCCCCCCCCCCAAAAAAAAGAAGGAAAAAATCAATAACTGTTATTTACAGTACAGTGTCGATATATATTCAGTGAGGAGTGTTGATGACAAAGTTAAATATTTTGATGCAGCCCCTATTTCCTCCTCTTTCTGAGCACACGATCCTCACATTCCATACCACCTTATCTTCTCCCACTACCATGCCGAGGTGGTGTTTGAGGGAGTGGTATGTCCTCCTGTTGTGGCTTTGAATGAGTTGGCGTTAGAGGGAGTGGTATGTCCTCCAATCATGGCTGCTATCAGCTGGAGTTGGAGGTATATGGTGAGATGAGGATGGCGTAGGCTGAGGTTTCGATGGTGGTGTCATCTGAGGTACCAGAGATTGCAGAGCTCTGAGAGTGCTATTGGACATTTAAATTTGAAGTTTCATAAGGTCTCTGTGGGACTCCCTGTCCCGAATTCTCTTGGCCTTGTACCTCTCCTTTTTTTAAATGTGCCTCAGCATCTCACCATATATCATCATGTTGCTGTTATACAGTGCTGTGAGGTTTTCAGAATGCGTGTCCATCATGCCAACATGTACAGTGATTTTTATTGGGCCACCTCTCTCAGTGTTTTTCTTAATGACCTATCTTCATGTTGTAGATGTCTGAAAACATTGTGCCTTTTGGGAGGGGGGGGGGGGGGGGTTTAGGTCTGTCCTGGGTTGTACCAGGCATTTCAATGGGAGAAATGGTAGCCTTGCAGGAGGAGATGGCAGCCTTGCAGGAGGAGGTGGAGGAATGGGGCGGTTCTGAGGAGCCAACATTGTGAGTGGCACAGGTGGTAGTGGGCCTGGTTATTTCTGGCTCCAGTACGTGGTAGATGGTGGAGATGGCAGTTGGACAGCAGGTTGCTGGCTCCAGTACATGGTAAGTGGTGGAGGCGGCAGTTGGGTAGCATGTTGCTGGCTCCAGTGCATCGTAGTGGGTAAAGGTGGCGGAAGAGGCAGAGAGCGGTAGCCAGATCTCTGCGAGGGGTGGAGATTCTTAATGGCTGGACATTGGCTAACTGCTCTCCAAATGAAACTCGCTGGCTCCAGTGATGAGGTCCTGGCCCTAAGTTGTAACCCTAGAAGGTTATCCAAACCCTTAAAAAAAAAACTATCGCTCACCCTAACTCTCACCATAACCCTAAAAGTTTACACCAGTGTTCCTCAACTCCATTCCTCAGGTCCACCAAAAGTTTGCATTTTAGGTATATCCCTGCTTGAGCACCGATGAGCTAATCAGAGACTCAGCAGTTGGTTAAACAGAATTACTGAGCCTTATACCTAAAATGTGAACTTTTGGTGGCCCCTGAGGACTGCTGTTGAGGAAGGCTGTATCACACAGATGAAGATTGCACTGTATAATGAGATTTGTTAATCATGGCTCATATCACATATATAGTTGTCAGCAATACGGGTTGTTGCTAAGGCTAGCGGGCTCGCGTGGCAGGCTCATTGCAGGCCATAAATGCGGACCCTCGCAAAGCGAGGGGCTGCATTTGCAGAGGTGGAGGTACTGTCTGATTAACATTTGTGAGAAAAGCAGTAAAACTTACTTATGGAAATGTATGCTTGTAATCCAATATACATAACTGATTGAATTCTAAAACTTTATTGTTCATAATACTATTGGCGACATACTGACAGATACTCTTAATCTCAAGACATCTTGATAAGACCAACAGTATAAACAAAGAAACCTTTGTATAGAATGCATAGCACTTTTTTTATTCTTTCACTATTTAATTTTTTCATTAGAATTTTATCACATTAAATTAGTTTATGTAAAAATAAATCACAAATATATATGTCAATATACTTTGGGAATAGTAAATAATTATTTACACAGATATCAATGTTGCTATATTAAAAGCAACATTTAAAGTCTCACTAGTCACTTATTCTAATATAGTTAGTGTTGCAATCTATAGAGCAACTCTAACCAATATTTGTAAAACACTAAAATGCATTGGTTATAAGCCGTTTTTAAAAATAAAAAATATATCATATTATATCTAAACCAATTACTGTAGTGACGACATTGTATTCTCTGGAGAATAAATTCAGAGATCTGTTTGTATATATTCTTTGTTTTAAACGATCAGATTTTAATTATAAAAATGATTTTAAATTATTTTCAGAAAAGATTGTTTTTTTAAATTTAGTATGAGGCAATTCATAACATATTTAGCCACATAAAAGTGTTCTCCCTTTTTGTTCTCTGTGCCCATCTTCAGGGACGCAGATAACAAAAAGATCTATTATCTAAGTGTTCACACTTTGGCTATAACCAAACAAAGGATCAACTCTAAGAGAATTGTAACTAGAGGGACACCAGCTATTACTCGGTCAGCTCTGGCCTCCTCCTCCATTTTCTTTTTGACCTGGCTGTCATCATACCTATGCTTGACAGACCTCACATCCCTGTTTGCTCAACGCAAATACAATTGTAGCAACCTCAATCCAAGCCTGTGCCGCCTGGCTAGGCCTCACTTCCTCCCTCATGAATGATACTGTAGCGGAAACGGATTGCAATGAGGAGTCCTCTTGTCTCCTCTGGGTATATTTAGGGGCCCTGTGCCTTGCCGTACCCTCTTGACCTCCTGGCTGTGCCTGGGGATCCTGTTCTCCCATATCTCTCTCTGGGGCCTGTCCCTCCCCAATACTACCTCTCTCCATGGGATAAGGACCCTGACCCTCGGCCTCTGCTCTTTGTGTGCCTGCATCTAGGGGCACATCCCTCTCGCTTCAATGATAACAATCCCTCATCTCCCTTTCCCTTCACAGCTACCCCTCCCTCATCTCCCTCTCTCTTCACTAATTCCTCTCTCCATACCTCGCCTCCTCTCCAACACAGATGTTATTTTACTCTTCTCCTCTTCTCTCCACCTCTCCTCCTCCGACTATGGTGCTCCCCTCATTCTTCTCCTCTACTGATCTTCTCCTCTCCTCTTTCCCTCCTCTCCCCTCCACAGAAATGAAAACTAATATAAGGATAACTGAACATAAAATGTATGTGTATATGTATTTGAGGTAAAACAAGAATCTGTGTAGTATGTGTATTGGCATGGGTGTGGTAGGGAGGGTATGGGCATGTGTATGTGCTGTGGCCTAAGTCTATGTATAGTTATATGTAGGTATTAATCTATGTGTGTCAGTTATCAGTGGAATATCAGAAATTATGTGTGGTATAAATTAAGTTTTAATAATTCTTAGAATATAAATCACCCAAAACTTACAATATAGCTTATTCTCTCTTTCTCTCTCTCTAATAATCTCCAATCCACCAACTCCAAGACCTGCTTGTAAACTTCCAACAGTCACATTGTTAAAAGTTGCACACGTTTTTAAAGGCCTTTCTCACTGAGTTGATTAGCGCATTAGTCTTCCTATTGGTGCACAGGCCTGTCAAGCATTCGCTAATTGCAGGCTTGTTACATTTTTCCATACATCATGTAGTTACGACCCCCAAAAGATTGCAAGTCACATTTGTGGGCTTGAGTCAATAGAATGCATCCAATTATTTCCCCAAAAAAACAAGGACTTTGAAAAAAACAAATATGCAATGACTAACTACGGACTTACACAAAAAAACACGAACCGCGGGACTTTAGCGGACAACCCGCGCACAGCGGCAAACATTAAAACACACAAAAATACACACAAAAATAAAATATAAACCTTACCCACAGCAAGGGGGGACACCCAGTACCTTTGCAACACTGCTTAAACCTTGATTTCAGTCAAATTTATAAAGTTTAGACACTTGAAAATCCCCTAAGTGAGAGAACAAATGGCAGACGAAAAAAACGAAAACGAGTCTACACGACCCCTAAAGCCGATAAATACCACTAAGCAAATACGGCTTTTACAAAAACCCATACGACCTACAACATACACCATAAGCAAGGAAGCTACATCATACAAACACACTGACCACATACACATTCCCCGCCATTTTACAACACTAACTTACAGAATGCGGAAGTACCCAGCTACACAAACGGCTTCCCTTCGCGCACGCAGCCTATTTACACTACACACATTGCTGACTCTTACACCTCAGCTCAACAACACTGCAAATCTACATTATATGCTGCAGGAACATCAAAACAGATTGTTAGCTCTTCAGCACATTCCTTGCTGCATATATTAAATGCAAAGAGGTACAGTATATTAATTTATGATTTAATTAATTAATTAATTAGCATAAAAAAAAAAATAGACACAAAACAAAAAACAATTAACACCACACTAGCGCAAACAACCACAAACACCTTCACCGCGCCACCCACAAGGAGCACCAACGCTCCTCATAGGACACAAACTACACCAGGGTAAAGCCTTGCAATAAGCGACAAAACGAGATCACTGTGGATCTTTCAATAAGCGCAAAAGCGCATATCATAACAACAAATACACCAACCCAGAGGCTCGCAATGAGCGGCGAAGGCGCTCACTACGAGCCACGAGATGAGTGCCAAAGGCGCTCAGCAACAGCCTCGCAATGAGCGCACAAGGATCTCAGACCTCCAAAACACTTACTCTCTGTGGCAAACAGCATTACCTGCCTTACAACTTTATTGCCGTCATTTTTTGACGGGCAAGTCGCTAGTTATTAATAGATTGGTGTCATTATGCACTGTGGTATTATTAAATTATAGAAAGGAATGATAAAATTGTCCACATTAAAAACTGTGACCTTATTAAATTATTGCTGTTATTCGTCCGTTAATTCAAGTCCGACCCTCTGTGACCATATGGACCACAGCACACCAGGCACTTCTATAGTTATTTATCTGGTCACTTTTATCCATACGGTTATCTTAGCAATATACTAGAGTGAAAAGTCCCTTCTCCAGTGGATCCTAATGACCTACCATCTTTTGTGATCCTACATGGTATAGCTCACAGCTTTTATTGAAGTACACAACCCCCACACCACGGCATGGTAGGGATCCAGGAGGGGTATTGCACAACCTAGGGTGAGGTGATCAGGTACACGCCACAACCTCCTGCTTTCAGTTTACAGGACGCTTCTGAGGTTGAGATTTTGTGTTTATCTCATTGCCCAATATACTTGTTCAGGAACCTCAGTCATGGAGAATAAGAATATCAGGCTAACAAGCTCAGCCCAGTCACTGCATAACTTTATTCTTCTTTCAGACCAAACAATAAAACCCACATGCCCCCCCGCCCATCATCCCCCTCCCTGAATGAGGGGTCTGGTTTCTCACTGTGACCTCCCCACCTTTTACTAGGGCTATCAACCGCCCTCCCTGGTTTCCATATACACCAGTGCTTGGTAGTTATCTGGGACATGAGAGGGAGTAGAGTAATATCTGGGAATTCCATTTCTGGACCTAATACATCAGAATATCATGTAGTTTAAACATTTCTGCCACCTATAAGCAACAAATCACTCAACATTTTCAGGGTGCACAAAAGCAGTGCTGAAAAGGCAAGAATGAGCAGGTTCTGCGGATTACAGTGACCTGGGCCCCATTCCAATCCATAACGTACCCGCCATGAGACAAGAAACTAGATATTTTAATATATACAAATGTATTATTTTTTTATTTATTTATCTATTTAAAATAAATATTTGTGACAATTGTATTTATAGATTTAATATACATAATTGCATATATATATATATATACTGTATATATATATATATATATATATATATATATATATATATATATATATATAATAAAATGCATTGGAGCACTTTTTCCTAATTTACATGTTTTCCTGATGTATTAACCCTTTGAGTACTGTGTTGTTTATTCTATAATGAAAAGACATATTAATACAATATTATATTTTTTATTACACATATGTTTATATTAGACTGATAAGTGTCAAATAATGTTAAATATTCTTAATTTTCGATTGTTTTTGGTGCTAAACTGTGGGCCTTTTTCAATTGCAGAGCGATTCAATTGAACAAGGCTGCAAGTTAAGGCCCGAAGCCTCAAGACTGTAAACCCTTCCTCCACCCGCAAGCTGTTAGGGGGATGGAATAAAAGCAATCCGCAGTTACAATTCAATCCCATAATTACGGAGTGTGACACAGGCCTCTCAGCCAAAAGAAAGCGGTCTAGCCGAAGATGATTGATAGAGAAAAATTATAAAGTTGTGTTCCACTCACCCCAGTGTTGACTGTGTTGTAGATTCTCACGAAGTAGTACACAGGTCCCGGAGTTGGTGATTGGTGATAGAGCCTCGCAAAGCGAGACGAGCCATCAACATGTCCCACTTGGGCGATGAGCGCCAAAGGCAGAGCGTCGGACAGGCCACTACCACCAGGCACACACCCACCCTTATGGATTAAGGGCCTAGCCCCGCCTCCTCTACCCCGCCCCGCCTCCGCATCCCCCGCACACCTGCATCTTGTCCGGTCCTCTCCTCCGTCATGCCTCCGCCGCCACCACCCACCAGCACTGCCACTGTTGTTTCTGCTGCCTCCTGGGTGAATGCCTCCCCCTTTTTGTTTTGTTTTGTTTTATACACAATTTAGGTCCATGAAGGCATCTTCTGTATCTGCAAGCATTGGCAAAGAAATTAAGTAATTGTAAGGTATTCCCAATGCCTCTCAGGTAGACATTCCTTCAACGACAGCCCCCTTAACATATAGCTCCCACAATATTGAAGCTATCATATATCCAGATATCTAAGATATGATTGTTGTTAGGTTAAATGTAGACTAATACCGCTATGGCGGTGGACTTGCAAAGTCTTACAATGGCATGTTATCGAAAGCCAGCATTTACACATGAACTAGTGAAGCATGTGATCCTCTACTCTAAATCAGTATGAGAACAGATCTTTGTGTCTGATGCAAGTAACAGCTGGGTGGTGGGGTGAATAGCTCCAAGACAGTGCCATAGTGTACCTCCTTGGTTTATGTGATCTTATGGCATATGTCTCTGCCTTATCCTGTATACTGTATGCAATTCCCCATTTAATATTAGTGCATTCTGTGTTATGTTTAAACTGTGACTAAGTGGTCGTGATGGGATTAAAACAGGGTGTGCTGAGTCTGCAGTGATCAGATAGCTCTATTGTACTGTTATCTGTTCTGGTCAATTGTTAACAAATAAAGTTAATCCCATCTGATATGTGCTAGAGACGGCAGGATGTGTATTGGAGTTTAAGCCTATTACCCTGAGAAAACTACTGTTAGACCCATGTGGAGTTTATCTCTTGTGATTGTCTGCCACCTCCTCTCATTGATACATTGTGTACACCTCCTCCATATCTATCCCCTATAAATACTGCTGTCATTTAAAAAATAAATCATTGAGTTTTAGTACTTTTGGTAACTTGTCAGAAAAGCAGAAACCATTCATTGATTTTGCCAAAGCTTCAATCCAGGTCCAAGTCCAAGGAACGCCATACTTGGATAGAGAGGATCAGGAACCAAATGGAGGCCTGAAAGCAGAGGTGATCAGGGAGAAAAGGAGCCTCATCACCAGTATGCTGATGCCACCGACGAGGATAGGTGGACAGCTATTCTAAATCAGTGGATGGTTTCCCTTGGGCTCCAGCCGGGTGAGAAGCTAGCAGAATGGTTTGAGGACCTGGTGTGGTTGGAGCTCGACTTGGAACATGAGTATGTGGACCTAATGCTTTCAACTCCTCAATCACAATGACCCTCCTTCTACACACTTGGGCTGATGGAAGGGCTTCCTGATGTGCTGCATGGTGATCCAAAGAGTGGGAACCGCAAAGAGCTGGGAAATCTTATACAATGCCAAAAGGATGTGGAAATAGACCCAAGGACAGAAGAGGAAAAATTGCTCAAACCATTGATACATAAAGAAATGGAGTTGGAAAAAGAGTATGAGGATCTGCTTGAGGAGGTGGGCCCAGGTGGTACCTGGCTCAAATACTTGGAGCTACCCCATGCTTCCCCAGCTGAGCTAGCAGAGGATACACTGCAAGAGGAAATGGACTGTTGGCTACACTCCTATCAGGTGGAGGAAGGAAACCAGAAGGTACCTGGGGATCTGACCGCTACAGAACAGGCAAGATCAGAGGGCCTGCTGGGAACTCACCAGGATAGGGAGGCTGGGAGTACAGTCCAGAACCTGGCAAATGCGAGACAGGGGAGCAGTGTAAAGCAGTACCAGCCACTGGGAGATGGCCAACAACCAGAGAAGTTCCAGCCGCTAACCAAGGGCGAGGAGCTGGAGACTGAACTGTTGGCAGAGAAAGGTGCAAGCCCTGAGAGTCTGCCGAACTACCCATGGATTGTCACCTGTCCTGAACCACAGATCGCTGATGTCCAGGCACCAAGGCTGACAGTCAGAGAGGTTGTGATGCCAGATTGGGGCATGAGGCTATCAGAATTGGGGGCATCCCCTGAGACCCTGAAGCTCTTGCCCAGCATGAATCAGGTGTATCCAGATAGGTGTGGGAGTTCAGGTGAGGGCACTGGCCCTGAGACCCTGAAGAAGGAGCAAGTTGAGGCTCCACTCCCAAACCCTGCAGATTTGCAAGCAGGGTTGACAAGAATTGCTTCAGTCCTGACAGCCCCAGAGTTAAAGAATAGGTGCAAGTAGCCCACAGTACCAGAGGACCTGACACAGCATACCCAAGTTGCAGAGGTGATCCGAACCTTACGAGCTCTTGTGGATACACACCCAGAGGAACAACAAACCCCAGACCCCCAAGTCTGCTGCCCCGTGTGTGCCGACACACTCCTGAGCTGATCCCTAGATGGGATACCACAGAGCCACTATCTCCTGTGGCCAAGGGGGTAGCAGTATGCTCCTGAGTGGGATCCTAGTTTTAAAGACCCTAGATGTGTCCCCAAGATTGATGCCTGCAATTTGAGGTGGGTTATTGAAAGAAATGGAGATGGGGTTGCTACCTTGAACCCTGAGAATTGGGATCCAAAATGTTGAGAAGGAAAAGGTGGTGGGGGTGTGGTGGCTGAAATGTGGCTACTAGACCCTGGAAGGACTGGGCACCTGGATTATGTTCCCAAGACCCTAAAGAAATTGGAGTTAGAGACTATGGACATTTTCCTGAAAGATGGGCAGACACCCACAGCCCGGGCCAACCTACTACCCCCTCCAGGAGGAGGTCATGCACTTGGACTTATGCAATAGGCCACTTGGGCCAACATCTTTTATTTGGATGGGGACTTTGACTTGGGCTATGGTTGCAGTTCAAGACTATCATCCGATATGGATCATAGCCCCAGAACTGCTGTCTGGAAGAGGGAGTAATGTCACGGACCCGTTTTTCCAGGTCTGGGTGTTGGCCCATTGAGCTTGTTAAAGCATATACTGCTTGGCTCCAGCCACTGGATTATCTGCATAAACACATCCATTGACTTTGTAAATCTGCTTTTGTCCTATTGTTTGCCAGATTAAGTTAATCCTATCTGATGTGCTAAAGACGGCAGGATGTGTATTGGAAATTAAGCCTATTGCTCTCAGGAAACTACTGTTAGACCCCATGTGGAGTTTATCTCTTGTGATTGTCCGCCACCCCCTCTCATTGTTACATTGTGTACACCCCCTCTGTATCTATTCCCTATAAATACTGCTGTCATTTCAAAAATAAATCAGTTCCCTCAGAGACATATAAAAATGGTATGGTCTCTTTATTTTGTTCCTGTTCTCCTGGATGGCTGCGATACTGAACATATCTCCAACCTACAAGTAACCTGTTCTGGTCACTACCACAGGAAGGCTACTGTGACTCCTGGAAGCGCTGATTCCTGATGGAGAGACTCTGACTGATACACAAGTTATATATCAGGGTGCTGGTGCCGAGATTTCAAAGAACAGAACGGTCCTTGTGGGTAGATAACCTGATATCAATGTTGATAAACAATATCATATGGAGATGGTGATAGTACACATGGACTCCTGATGCTGGTCACAGCTAAGTATTTATTGTGAGATGACACATCATAATTAATATCCAGTGAGTTATCCTGAGAACTAGCTAATGGTTAGTAATGCTTGCAAATGTAAATCAGGTGAGTTGGTATATTGTTACAGTTACAGTATTTAGCACTGTACTGTACATGCATGTTTTTTGCGTTATTTTTTTTATCCTCCTCCACCATATTTTTTTACCACTTCTTTACAGTTTTTTTGATTTAGAAACACACTGTATGTATGAAACTGGTTTGGGTAAGATAGTCCAGGTGTTTATGCGTCTGTTGAATTGAGCAGATGCTAACCAAAAGTAAGTGCTATGCGCATTACTGGTTACTTCTATTAAAAACAGTGATTTCTGATGATCCTTTTTTTCATCAGTTTCTGGTTGCAGTGGTGTAGTGACCACATGTGACCCCTTTAGGTATCCCTTTTTCCCCAAAAGCCTTTTGCCCTTCCGAGATCCACCCACACCACACCCATGATATTAATTTATAGTCTTGTACATTTCTGAATGTGCTCTGTGTATGAAATAAAGCTTTGTTATACCGTTATCACCGTATCAGTGTGTTTTCAATGGTTGGGATTTTGAAACATCCACATACATCATATTTGTGTCACATTCATATATCTGTAAACCGAGCCCTAGTTACTATACAATAGATTAAAACATATAATAATAATAATAATAATATAATAATATATTATATATTATATTGATAGATAACTTTAAAAAGGGATTGGATATATTTTAAATAAAAAGGGAATTCAGGGTTATCCTGGATAATTAGAGAGGGAGTATTGATCCAAGGAGGAGTCCGATCGCCAGTATCTGGGGTCAGGAAGTAATTTTATATATTTTTTCCCCTTTTGAGACAATTGGCAAGGTTTCACTGGGGTTTTTTTCTGCTTGCCTTCCTCTGGTTTAATTAATTTATCTGCATATTGCAGATCAGAGGAGATCTAAAAAGGTTGAACTTGATGGACTAAAATTATTTTTTTAACCTCAATTACTATGCAACTATATATATATATATATATATATATATATATATATATATACATATATATAATAGTATATAATAATATAGGGTTAATGCAATTTGTGATACTATGGAGTATCAACATTCCCCTGAAGGCCTGATAACAATATGACAGGTGATAATGTAAATTGATTGATAGCAAAACAATTGATGTGATTTCACCAAATGATAATGGCTAAACATCTTGGCACATGGCCAAAATCAATGGTGTGTTACTTTCCAGGATGGGCGTAGGGGAGATTATCCCTGATGGAGGTGAGTTGGCTGTTGCTCCACATGCCTCTGCACAGCCTCCATGTGAGTTTGTGGCCTTTCCTGGTGATTAGTGTGGCGTATGTTCCCCTGTTCCCCTCCTGGATCACAATCTTGTGGTGGTTAAGGGGCTTGTGTACTTCAATGAAGCTGTGAGCTATACCATATAGGGTCACTCTAGGTGATAGAAGAGAGGTTAGACAAATCAGAGTCCACTCCACTGAAGAAGGAACTGGCAACCCACTCCAGTATATTTGTCATGCAAATATTGTGGATAAACATAGACAGAGACATAGCTAAGTGTGCTGCAGTCTATAGGGTCACAGAGTCGGACACAACTGAATGACTGAACAACGGAAAATAAATTGTTCTCTTGATACTCGATATATGTTATGTGGCTGTGTAAATTTGACCTCTTCCATCCACACTATTCATATTGGCATATGCATGACCATTCCAACATACAAGTATTGTTTTTTCTTAAGGCCTATTTGGTCATTTGGAATTGTTGTGCAATGAATTTTAATGCCTTCCATTGCTTTCTCCATATTTGTAAACCCTTTGTGGGTCCCATTTGGAACCCATAATATTTTTGGCTATATTTGCTGTTTGCAGGTTTGAAAACAATTGTGGCCTTGGGTAATTGTTGCAATTGAATAGCTATTTGCGATTTTAGCATTTGTAACATTTGCAGCCTTGACAGATCAAGGCTTGCTAAAAGACGCCAATTGAATAGCAGATTAGTTTATGGGGTACATTACGGGCTCCAGTATTCAACTGAAATATTGAATAGGGGGCTGTTTCTTTAACTACTGCTTTGTCACTCCACAATGGTTTTAAAACCATTTGCAAGTTGTCTTCTATACCATTAATATTTTCTACTTCTTTTTGTAACTCATAACTCATAATATTTTGTCAGTGCAAAAATCAATGGAAAAGTTTGCTGTAATTTATGGCTCTGGCTTGCTGCAGTCATTCGTAGCAGTTCACACAATATTTCCAGGATGGGTGATTAACATAGCTAGGTTGTTTTACTTTGCTCTTAAACACAGTGTAATAGGAGACTAGCATAGAGGCCTACAGCCTTATTAAATTGCGATTCAGTAAATTTAAAAGGGCTCTATATAAGCACACAGCATATTTTTTTACTGAAGTTTTTAGTTAGTGAAGTTCTTGCTTCTGGATAGAAGTTCTCTAACTAAAAACTTCTGTAAAAAAAATATTCTGTGTGCTTAAATAGAGCCCTTTTAAATTTACCGAATCACAATTTAATAAGGCTGCTAATTTACTTTTTTACACCCAATGTTTCATTAGCTAAGTCTACTAAGTTACTATGCCTCTTTCCACCTGAGACTCTTGTAACATTCTTCTGTGCTTCTAGCAAGCGAGGGGGAGGGGTGTTACCTGGGAATAAATATATCAAACAAAAAATATATACAATTTTATAATACATTCAAAATATCTCACAGAAACTCAATGCTAGAAAAATATACAACTCTAATTATGAAAGCCCCATATCTAATAAGTTCACAGATACCACATATATTTAGGTTACCTCCTGTAAACTTAATTGTGACAATGTCATGAGATTATAACTGTTGAGATTTTTACAGCTAATCAATACAATGTGCACATTCTTGTTTACAGAGTAAAACTTACAGAAAATATAAAAAACTATATATAAAAGTGCAGTATTTATTTCCTAAAAGTGCACATTTTATAGAATAACATATCCTGTATACAAAAACAGTGGCGAGGTCTATTTCTCCACAAAAATATAAAAGTTGTACTTTTGTAGAGGTATATATGCTCCATATTGCTTTTAAACAAAACTTTAAAACCATGTTGCTTTAAAATACATATTGTGTACATGTAACCCAGAACTTCTATTGTTTTGCATTTCCCAGCAACTGTAAGTATTTACATGAAACTATTTTCTTGTAATCAATTTTATATCCTGCCAGTAGTCCGCCCTACAATATAATGATCTCACTAACCTTGACTGAAATGTATTGCTCTTTTGTGTATTGTGCAGTAAATAGTACATGTGTGTTAACATTTGAACATCTAAAATA
Organism: Discoglossus pictus; assembly: GCA_027410445.1. Classification (NCBI taxonomy): domain Eukaryota; kingdom Metazoa; phylum Chordata; class Amphibia; order Anura; family Alytidae; genus Discoglossus; species Discoglossus pictus. The sequence goes on along the minus strand of CM050167.1, from coordinate 136,205,449 downwards.
AGTTAAAAAGCTTGTTTCCTGCTCAGAATTATAAGAAATACAGTTATTGCATTGCATTCTGGTAACCTGGGCAGGGACATGCAAATGTGCACACAATTCTTCTTTACTGATTCTTATTGGATTTCTGGTATGTTATAGAAAAAGTGTTATGTTTTTTTTATCAGTCTGCACGTTTGGATCTATTGCATAACAGTCACATGTTGTACTCTCCAAGCTGGCATGTTTAAATAAAAAAGTTATTGTTTTGAGAACCTGGAATATTGCCTGATATTTCTTAAGTGTCCTGAGTTAAAAAGAGAGAATCTGTATTGGATATTTTCCACAACAGTTTGGGGGGCCCGTCTGGGATTGGTGATAACACCCTCTGTAACATATCACAGTTAGAAAATAGTCTTACATTTCCCAAAGCCAGCACTAGGATCCACAGCATTATCAAAATTATTTACCAAAGTATCTGTTTTTCTGGATTCTTATGTAGGAGTTCTTTTTAAAAAGTAACTGACAATATGACAGAATATAAGTAATTTGTATCAGTGACTAAAATACAGCAAATGATTTTGAGAAGCTTATTATAACTGAATCAACAGGAAGTATCTGACTGTGCTATTATCATTTTAAATATGTTTTAAACTTTCTATTTTAATTATGTTAATAAAAATCTGACTTTTTAATCTAAAAATCTTTTTTCTTGATAAAGAATTTACTTAAAGAATTTACTTAATAAGGGAGTCCCATCTGGTTAAAAAAAAAGGGTGTCTTTCTTTCTTTTTCCAAAGCGTTTAAAACTACATCCTTCCAGTAATTACCATATATCATTAATAAAAATATGAATAATAAGGTTTAAAATTATAAAAATATCTGGCCTTACCTCACTCCCAAAGATATTTTTTTTCTTCTGTTATTCCTAAAAAAACATTTCACATCAGACAACCACCAGATCTACTGTGGTCAAGAATCCCTCAGAAGGGGGGGCTGAACCGGAAATGTGGGATGTAGCAGCGTGAAGCAGCTCTTAGGTCAAGGGGATATACGCTGACACGCTCGCTGTGAACAACCAGAACTTATATCCCGACTTGGGAAGGTAGCCGGCTGGTTTGCAGTGAGCTGTCAGAGGGACTGATGGATTCAAACCAAGCATGTATCCGATGCTGACCAAGTGTCTGTGCTGACTCCATCTCAACCATAGTCCAGGCGGGTGAGAGACGCCAGGAGATGGACAGAGAACTTGGAGTACTGTGTCTGTATCTCATCCGGGCAATGCTTACCTGAACAAGTCGATCTGCCGGACTTATTTCCAGCAAATATCCTGGATAACCCGGTGTGTGAGCGATTATAATACATATAGTAATTATCATAGATGAAGCTACAATGATGTCAGGCCATGCCTTACACTGTATTGACCGTTTGCTACGTGAAGTCATGGATAATAATTTGCCATTTGGTGGAAAGGTAATGTTGTTAGGTGGAGATTTTAGACAAACATTACCTGTCGTTGTACATGGAAATCGAACCAACATTGTCGAAACATGTATAAAGTCAAGTACACTATGGAAACTATTTACCCATCTTCAATTACAACTAAATATGAGATCAGAAGGAGAAAATGAATTAAATGATTGGCTCATTGAAATTGGAGAACGAAAAACAGAGAGAATACAAAATCTACCCGATGACACTGTCCAGATCCCAGATCATATGATTTGCAAAAAGGATCTCATATCAGCTATATTCCAAACTACAATAAATAACGACGACTATGCAGAGCTTGCCAACAAAGTAATACTAACATGCAAAAATAAGGATGCATTACTCCTCAATAATGAAATATTTAAAAAAATAAATGCACCACAAAAAAATTATCACAGTGCTGATTCTGTACTTGGTGATGACAAAGAAAGTCAGACAACCTTTTCAACTCCCTCTGGAATGCCACCACATATTTTGCAGCTAAAGAAAGGTACTGCAAAATATGAACCCCAAAAAAGGCCTATGTAATGGGACCAGATTAATTGTTCAAGAATTAAAGGACCATTTCATACATGCTGAAATTCTAATTGGTACCCATAAAGGAGAGAGAGTTTTCATACCAAGAGTAGATTTGGCACCATACGAAGTAGACTCCCTTTTGTACTTCAAAGGAGACAATTTCCCATCATCATGGCATTTGTCATGACCATTATTAAATCGCAAGGACACACTTTTAAATCTGTCAGTATCTTTTTAGAAGAACCAGTATTTGCACATGGCCAGCTGTATGTTGCACTCTCAAGATGCAAGAATCCAGAGGCTATTAAAGTTTACATTGAAAACAATGAAAGTCAAGGTGATTTATTAGATGATGGACGCATTTTTACAAAAAATATTGTCTACTATGAAGTATTATAACTTTATTTCAACAACATACAAGACATGGCACAGACCTAAAAAAACACAAAAATTAACATCTATGACAATTTCTGACTTAGGTTAGGGTAGAAGGGGGGTTAATAGGATAGGGAGGAGGGGGGTTCATTAGTTAGAGGGGGTTGGTTTAGATTCATTGGTTTATTGGGGGGAATAGTGTAGTGTAGCGTTTGTACTTATTGTCCTGGAGGAATGGCACTTATGGGGTTACTGTTAGGGTTCTTATTGTCCCATAATGGTTTATAGACCCTTATGGGACTGATGGAGTTAAATAGAGGCTTATGGGGTCTGTATAGACCCCCATTAGTGATGGGGTTAAATGGAGGCTTATGGTGGTCTGTATAAACCCCCATAAGTAATGGGATTAAAATAGGCCTAGACCGTGTTATTGGATCCAGATAAGTTTAAATAGGTACAGTTAGGGTTAAATAGGTCTAGATAGGATTATTGGGTCCAGATAGGGTTACATAGGTACAGTTAGGGTTAAATAGGCCTAGATAGGGTTAAATAGGACTAGGTGTGGTTACATAGAACTAGACGGGGTTAAATAGGTCTAGATGGGGATAAGTGGAGAGTGATAGGGTTAATTAGGTATGTGAGGTTTAAATGGGGTTAATTACTTAGATGGGGTTAATTAGTTACAGGGGGGCTTATTACTTAGAGGGGGGTTATTTAGATGTATAGTTTTTTTGGGGTGGGTAATAGTGTAGTGTAGGGTAGTGCTTAGACTTAGTGCCAAGAGGGTCCTAGAGGACCCTCATGGCACTTAGAGTGTTAATAGTGGGGTTCAGTTGTGTCCCATAAGGTCTGTATAGACCCTTATGGGATCAATGGGATTAAGTAGTGTCCTATAAGGTACTGTATAGACCCTTATAGGACTGATGGGGTTAAGTAGTGTCCTATGAAAGTCTGGATAGACCCTTGTGGGACGGAAGGGTTAATTAGAGACTTATGGGGGTCTGTAATAATTCTTAACATATCAATCCCTTGTAAATAGAACAAACTATGGAGTACTACAATACCTGTTAACTTAATGCCTTTTAGGATCGACTAAGTAAGGAGACAATTAAGATTTAACAATAGAAGCAACTCAATGTTAAAATCTACAAATGCACAGAGGTCAGATGAATAGGATATATATAAACCCCTTATTTAAGCCAAGGGGTAACAGAGTCTTAAAATGGAAAATCTATCTGGCACAAAATTCACGAGTCATGACGTCTTAACCCTGAAGATTGTTGATATGTTGAGCAACAGTTTTATCAGCTTTATTCAGGACTGGATTTATATGCTCTAAAACTCATCTTCTTAGTTGAAGAGAAGTTTTTCCAACATAGAGAAGCTCACATTTGCAATTACCTGTATATACTCGAGTATAAGCCAACCGAGTATAAGCTGAGGCACCTATTTTACCATAAAATACTGGGAAAACTTAGTGACTCGAGTATAAGCTGAGGGTGGGAAATGTGCTGCCCCCTGTGTCCCTCTTGTGCCCTCTGTGTCCCCCTCGTGTGTGCACTCTGTGCCCCTTTCTTATGTCCCCCCTCTCTCACCCCTGTGTCTCTTCCCCCCTCTCCCTCCCCTGTGTCTCTCCCCTCTCTACCTCCCCTGTGTCTCTTCCCCCCTCTCCCTACCCTGTGTCTCTTCCCCCTCTCCCTTCCCTGTGTCTCTTCCCCCTCTCCCTTCCCCGTGTCTCTTCCCCCTCTCCCTTCCCTGTGTCTCTTTAGCTCCCCCTCCTTTCCCTTTGTCTCTTTCCCTCCCCCTCCCTTATCACCCTCCTCACCTTCCTTCTCATCCTCCGTCCTCAACCTCCCTCCTCAACCACCCTCCTCAACCTCCCTCCTCAACCCCCCTCCTCAACCTCTCTCCTCAACCTCCCTCCTCAACCTCAACCCCCTCATCCTCATCCTCAACCCCCTCATCCTCAACAACCATCCTCAAACCCCTTATCCTCAACCCCCCTCCTCATCCTAAACTCCCCTCCTCATCTTCACCCCCCCTTGATGATGAGGATGGGGGCTTGAGGATGGGGTGGTTGAGGATGAGAATGGGGATTTGAGGATGATAAGGGAGGGGGAGGGAAAGAGCCACAGGGGGGAATGAGAGACACTGGGGGGAAAGAGAGACACAGGGGTGGTGACTCGAGTATAATCCGAGGGGTCCCTTTTCAGCCTTAAAAAAGGGCTGAAAAACTTGACTTATACTCAAAAATATACGGTAACTAGATAAATAACTGCTAAAGTTCGACAATCGATGGAATCTCTTATGATGAATTCTCTGCTACCTTGAGAATCCCAAAATGTGTACCTCATCGGCATATGAAGGTATGATTTAAAGCCCTTACAGGCGCTATACACTTTCATGTCTTTCAAGTTTGGAGCTCTACGGTAAGTAATAGAAGGGACTGTTGATAAGACTTGCTTAAGGTCTTGATCGGATGTTAAGATATGCTAATCTTTTTGGAAAATATTCTTAATCCGGTCATTTATGTGATTGTATGTCCCAATCATTTGTATTTGGCTGTTGCTAGAATTAATGATTCTTTTGCCCCCATTAAGTAATTCTGTTCTTGTTTTGCTTTCTGCCTTGGAATAGGCCTCTTTCTAAAATGTTGTTGGAATAGCCTCTCTGTTTGAACAGTTGCATCTAATTCGGATGTACAGGCCGTATGGGATACTACAAATAGGTGTGAAGGATGGTGGCTTGATCCCAGCAATAAGTAGTTAGTTGCTGTGGATTAACTATATGTCTTGGTACATAGGGAATTATAATGGGTTTTGATGAAATGCGAGTCTTAGATCGAAGTCATTGTTATTCAAAGACTCAATGAATGTATGTAATTCAACTTCTGGACCAAGCCAGAATAACAGGATATCATCAATGTATCTCACCCATAACCTCATGTAGTCTGAATATTTTGCTGTATCTTCTCCAAACAGCATAGTGTCCTCTACCACCCCTAATATAGATTAGAGTACATGGGCGCACATGGCGTGCCCATAGCCGTACCACAGATCCTCCCTTCCCATAAGTGTGGTTCAATCAGTATTGGGATCAAATACTTTTTTTCCTCACTGTATGTTCTTTATGAGAAATAACCTAATTGGCAAATTCTTCATCTAAAATCGTTAATATACTTTTTTTTTAATTCATACGTGGGATCATAATCAAGACATCTATAACATTAAATATCATTCAGTAAACTTAAGTTTTCTTGGAGATATTGTTTACATGATAATAGAACTGTGTTGCCCCTTTTATCTGAGGGCTTTATTATAAGCTCTGTATTTTTCCTTAATTCCTCTAGGGCAGACCTGGGCATTTTATGGCCCGAGAGCCAACCCTGTTTGGCCCGTGGTCCAAATGTGGCCCCCTGGCAATAAAATACCCGGTCTGATTATATATTTCTTTGGACTATGAATACAAAGTATCTCGTTGACAATGTTATGGCACCCGATGCACAGCCCAGGAGGAAGTGACTAAGCAGAGCTTCCCAGGCTCTAGACTGCCAGGCCTCCATCAGCCCCTGTCCCGGATCTCATTGCTCAGTAGTTGGGTATCCTTCCCCTGCCGGAACTTCATACAGCAGGGGAGGGGAATTCCTAACAATGTCACGTGACCCTGCAATTTGAAGCTCCAGGAGGGGAAAGATACCCAACCTCTGAGCAATGGGATCTGGGATAGGGACTGCAACTCACAAGGAAGAGGGGGGGGGGGTGAATGAAGAGCAGGGGGATTGAGGGGGGTGAATCATGTGCCAAGGGGCCCTTGGGGTTTTAAGCTGTTGAATAATGCTCCTGAGGGGGGGCTGTTTTTTTGGGGGCAGTCGAGTGAATGGTGATGCTGAGGGGGCCGTGGGGGTGAATATGGCTGCTGAGGGGAGCCTGGGGGTGAATATGGCTGCTAAGGGTCTTAGGGGGATGAATTATGTGACAAGGGGTTCCTGAGTTTTTGGGCGGAGTGAATGATGCTGCTGAGGGGGCCCTGTTTTTTTTGGGGGGGGGGGGGAGGGGTGTCTTTTTTTTTCCTTACTGTATTTTTGTAACTGGTAGTAATTAGTCAGTCCTCTGGCAATCTCAATGAGTGTACATCCTGTCACATGTATGCATGGCTAGGGCAGTTGATCCAGGGTCCATAAATATGTGGCAGGTGTGAGCATGTTGCCTCTCTGGAAGCTCAAATTGGAGAACTGGAGAGAAGAATTGCATCACTATTGCTTTACTGGAAATGGAGTTGGTGCTTATTGAGCACAGTTTGACTGGGCCTAGCATTGAGGGTGGAGTTGGGACTAGTGAGGATATTGAGGGGGGTAGCTGGTTTACAGATAGAAGGCGAAGCAGAGGGAACACCAACAGATTCACCCAGATCTCAGCAATCAAACAGTTCGCGGTCCCCTGGTTGCTCGAGTTTGACATGTTGTTGATCGGGTAGATATATAGTTTTGAGTACTGAAAATATTGGTACCAGTGACACAGAGTCATAGCAACATAAGGTGTATGCTTGCTAATGCCAGAAGCTTGTCAGGGCAAATAGGAGGGCTAGAATTATTAGTGGTACCGGAAAAATGGGACATGATAGGTATTACTGGAACCTGGTGGGATGAAATTCATGACTGGACAGTTAATTTGGATGGTTATAACCTATTAAGGAAAGATAGGGGGAAGGATAGAAGAGGAGGAGGGATATGTCTATCTGTTAAGCCTGATTTAAAGCCTATAGTCAGAGAAAATATTTATGGTGGAACTAGTGATTATGTTCAATCCTTATAAGTTGAGTTAAATAGTGGAGGAACAAATCCTAAATGACTATTGGTAGGTGTATGCTATAAACCCCCAAATATAATTGAAGGTGAGGAATTGCAATTATTGCTAAAGATGGAAAATGCAGCTAAGCATGGTCAATTTCTAATAATGGGAGATTTTAACTACCCTGAAATAAACCAGATGAGACCAGCAGCTCAGCTAAGGGGAGCACCTACTCAAAATTAGGCTATATTGAATTTATTTATCCCAAATAATATTAATATACAGCCTCATTAAATTAGCCCTCGTAGTTCCCTCGGTCCTCACAAAAGACAGTTTTTTGCTGTTTGCGAGGACCGATTCTATAATATGTCCCTCGCAGCCTCCTTTGCGAGATGACACCAAAAAACATCCGAGAATAGGCTCCGAGAGAGCTAATAGGCCCTAATAGGACAATCAATACATAACCCCCTAGCTATACATTACCCCCTATCTAGACATTACCCCCTATCTAGACATTACCCTCAATCTATACATTACCCCCTATCTATATATAACCCATATCTGTACATAACCCCCTATGTAGACATTACCCCCTATCTATACAATACCCCCTAAATCTAAGATAAAATTGAATAAATAAAACCGCAGGTGCCTTCAATCAATCACCCTGTGGGGGTGTATCCCATTGTCATTGGCTGAAGGTAATAGTGTCTTCTAATTTGTTTAAAAAAGATTGACAGGGAAGAAAGAGACTCTCAATTTTAAAGAGGTAATTAGAAAGATCAATTACCTACTTATTAATGAACGATTAACCTATATTGTTCTAAGTAAAAATCTCTCAATTTCAGGCAATTTGGGAACCCTGATTAGCATCCTCATTTAGCATCCCTTTAGTATAATAGTATAATATATAATATAATACAATACCTATACTTTGACAAAGGAGATCTGATGGAGGAGCCGGAAGCGGGAAGGGGCCGGAAATCTCTTAGGGGTGTCGTTAACGAGGTATGTGTTGAGCACTCTTAGGGGCGGCTACTTTAGATTTGCCATACACTCTATGCTAAGGTAGCAGTATACTGGTTTAGCTAGCTAATATACTAGTTATTGTGTTCTCTATTTAATTTGTGCTCATTAGATGTTTTATCTTGTGTTTTTTTTTTTCTCTTCTTGTTATTTGTATTATTTCTTTTATTTCAGTTATGTTGTTTAAATTGAAATGTTAACTATAAATCATGAAACTTTAATAACTAAAAAATGAAAAATAGAAGGCCTAGTCGATTCATGATTGGAAAATGTTATATTGTGAATCTTTGCATATCTTAAACTGACTAAATACAGTTGTGTAAAATGTTTTATTGTTACTTGCCTTCTAATAAAATAATAAAATAAAAAAAAATAAAAAAAGATTGACAGGTCCATCAGCCAATCAGAATGGTATATAGGGGTGTATCCCATTCTGATTGGCTCACTCCTTGGCATCTTCTGATTGGCAGAAATTTGATTGATAGCCTTTTCTGCCAATCAGAAGGCATCATGGCCCATTTTCTACCGTAACAGGCTCTGGAGGCCTCATTAGCATTGGGGAGCTCCGCAAGTGCAGAGCTCTGTTAGTTTTTTTTTTGTTTTTTTTAGAGAGCAGATGTTGTTTCTTTTCTTCCTAGGGGGTGCCATCTGAAGGGACATCTTCAAAGGTAAGTGGATTTATTTATTCTATTTTAGCTTAGATTTAGGGGTTATTGTTTAGATATGGGGTAATGTCTATATAGGGGGTAATGTATAGATAGGGGGTTCTGTCTAGATAGGGGTAATGTATAGATAGGGGTTAATGTATAGATAGTGTAGTGAGGGGGAGTTTTTAATGTCCTTACATAGAGGGGGGGTAATTTTAGGTGCCAGGGTGGTACTTGGAGTACCCCATGGTAGGGCTTGTATGTAGAACTGCCGCGGAGGTCCCGTTCAGGACCCCCATGGCAAGTGATGAGGTGTGAAGCCTGTGAGATCATCTCGCAGGCTGTCACTCCTCCTGCACTGTTGCTCGCAGCAGGGCTAATTTAATAGTGTCGTAACTTTTAAAAATTTGAAGCACGTAGGGCTTAAGTTCAAACCTTGTATCTACAAGGCTGAAATTGAATATGGCTGATAATATAAAATATAGAAATAGGTGAGCCCTTGGGGAATAGTGATCATAACACAGTCTCATTTGAGATTAAATTGATGTAAAAATACTGAAAACAAATGGAAAACATTTAAATTATTACTTAATATACTGTGTGAAAATAAAAGGAACAGGAGTAAATTACATCCCATGTAGCTTAACATTGATTTAAAGATCATGATAAGGAAAATAATGCGGGCATTTAAATTATTCAGGAAAGAGGGAACAGAGGCAGCTTTATGTGAGTATAAGGAAATCAACAAGGGTTGCAAAAGAGTTATTCGAGTGGCTATAATAGAAAATGAAAAGTTAGTTGCAGGAGAGTAAGATTAACACTAAAATATTTTTTAAATATATTAATAGGAAGAAGGCCAGGAAGGAAGCTATAGGAACACTACAATGTGAAACAGGCCAACTGATAAATAGTGACCAGGAAAAGGCAGATGAGCTAAATAAGTTATTTTCTTTGGTATACACAAGGGAGGTACCAGTGTTTGGGATACAGAAACAAAATGGGGCCACGCTACCTTCACCAAATAATTGGTTAACGCAGGAAGAAATCCAAAAGAGGTTGGAAAAAATACATGGTAATTAAGCAACAGGTCCTGATGGAATTCATTCAAGGCCACTGAGTGTAATTGCCAAACCATTATATCTAATTTTTCAAGACTCACTCACCACAGGGTCACTACCAGATGACTGGAGAAAAGCAGATGGGATATATATATTTAAGAAGGGAGCAAGAGAAAATATAGGGAATTATAGACCAGTAAGCCTAATATCTGTAATAGGGAAGCTTTTACAAGGGTTAATAAAGTATAGTATACACAAATATGTCTATTTAAAAACGATTATAAGTAGGAGTCTGTAACGGATCTACTAGCACCCCGACTGGGTACCTCCGTTGATGGACGCGTCCTAGTTTGCGTCGAGGCCTACAAGCACCGCACCGGACACCACAACCACCACAGACTCCACAACCGCCGTAGCTTAACTGGAGCCACGCCGTCTTCCTTCCACCCTGTATGAATCTCCAGCATCCAGGATCGTGTGGGGAAGACCTCTCCTCCAAGGAGCGTACATCAGGAACAAGGGTTCAGTAGTTACAGCTCAAGGGAGTATGCAAAAGCATAGCAATCCCCAGTATGATATAGCAATCCCCTCCAAGAACGAGACGAGACTACGTTTTGAAGGGTCAAAGAACTCTTTTGCTGGCACACCCAGCCTGGTTTTTATTACAGTCAGGTACAAACAGAACACACCCAGGGGGGAGGTATAGAACAATCAATAACACAGTAGTAACGCCCACAGTTTACCTCCCCTTTGTTTGGGAGATAATTGAGTTTATTACTGTATCTACTCGATTATCTCCCAGCTAAAACCTACACATTTTTATAACTTTATGATTTTACATAGTACATAAATAAATCTTACATTTTTATGAACAACATAAATTGTGGAACAACATATTAAAAAATGGCATGAATCAGACCAGGGGTTCAAAAGTTAGTAAAAGTATCTTTTACACATAACACACAGACATTTCACATATCCCCAATAGTTGGCCACACAATAAACATATAGGGACAATAGGTGGGTCACACCTCCCTGAGGCTACCTGGCAACTTTGATACAATCAGACATGGGTTAGATCATCCTTCTTTGTTCTTATGTCTGAGAATGAAAACACTTTATACAATAGACTTCCTTATCTTATGAGGAGTCTCTGTAACAGGATTATCTCCCATGCCAAGGTCTGCACTAGTCTGGGCCAATATTCTGCAGAGCATAAACCAACATACATGCAGTATAATAGTAGGATCATATTTTAACCATAATAATCATAAAACAGGGTAAAACAGTGATGGGTTCCGTTACACACCTCCCCCGTGACCATAAGCCGGCATACACGGTCTGATCCCAACAGCCTGGGGATGTCCGGACAAAAGTTTTTATTGGTCAATTCTCTAGTTTGACAACCCATCAGCATTACTGCAATTCACCTTTACTCACATTTCACATATCCCCAGATAGCTGGGATCTGCGCGCACAAAACTACCGAATAGCGCTCAGATCCTCTTCACACAGTTCAATTGCCATGTAGCTAAAGTCTTTCCCATAGTCTTTCATTATATGAATGGGCTCCATGGCATAGCTATCTGTGGTATCATGGTTCAAACAGGGCTAGTACCGAATGACCCCCCTGTATGTAAAGGGCCAGAATGAGTGACATACACTCTGGTATGGCCGAATACTGTGTTTAAAGGGCAATCTGTCCCAGGGCCATGGTCGCAGGGCAGGAGGCTGGCAAACAGTCCTCTCCAAGACAAAGTGGCGAAGGGCACTTCGTCACAGAGTCAAGGTAGATTTATGAGGAATAGGTCAAGACAAATAAATGTAATTCCTTTTTATGAGGAGGTTAGTAGGAACCTGGATCAGGGCAACTCAGTGGAAGTAGTCTTTTTGGATTTTGCAAATGCTTTTGATACAGTGCCATATGCAAGACTATTCTGTAAACTAAGGGATATAGGAATTGCAGTAAATATCTGCTCATTGATTGAGAGCTGGCTAAAAGACAGGAAGCAAAGAGTTGTAAATGGAACATACTCAGATTGGACTAATGTGGTAAGTGTGGTTCCTCAGGGTTCAGTATCAGGTCCTCTCATTTTTAACATATTTATTAATGACTTAGAAGTAGGACTAGAAATTGTTGTCTCTATTTTGCTGATGACACAAAGTTGTGCAAGGTAATTAAATCAGAAAATGATGTAATTTCCCTCCAAAGGGATTTGCATAAATTAGAGCAATGGGCAACTAAATGGCAGATGAGATTTAATTCAAATAAATGTAAAGTTATGCATTTGGGAAGGAAAAATAGCCATATGAAATTTATAATCTTAATGGAGCAATTCTAGGGGTATCATTTATATAAAGGGATTTGGGAGTGCTTGTGGACAATCACCTAGGTAATAGTGCTCAATGCCAACCAGTATCTGCAAAGGCAAGTTAAATATTAACATGTATAGATGCAAGGGAAGCACATATAATTCTGCCACTACAAATCCCTCATACGTCTTCATTTGGAATATCAAATTTAATTTTGGGCACCACTTCATAAAAATGACATTTTAGAGCTGGAAAAAGTACATAGAAGGGCAACACAACTAATATGAGGAATAGAGGGACTAAACTACGTAGAAAGACTAACCAAATTAAACTTATTTCTCTAAAAAATGCATATTCAAACTACAAGAGTACATCCCTTGAGGATATAAGAATAAAGATTCCACCTTAAAGAAAGAAAAGGGTACTTCACAGTAAGGGTGGTTAAACCGTGGAATTCTCTACTAAAGTAGGTGGTGACAGTAGATTCAAGAGATAACTTTAAAAAGGGTTGGATATATTTTTTTATAAAAATATAATTTAGGGTTATCCTCGATAACTAGCAAAAGAATATTGATCCAGGGAGAAACTCAATTGTCAGTAACTGAAGTCAGTAAGGAATTTTAAATTTTTTCCCTTATGAGACAATTGGCAATATTTCAATGTTTTTTTTTTTTCTGTTTGCCTTCCTCTGGACCAATTTAACAATTAGCAATTAACAATTATTAACAGGTAATAAACAATCCACATATTGATGATGGTCAGAAAACATCTAAAAAGGCTGAACTTGATTGACTAAAAATATTTATCTAACATCAATTACTATATAACTATGTAACTATACTCCAGTATCTGGATTTAAGTCTTCATTGTTAATCAGAGATAACATACTTTGCAGACAACTCTGTTCGTCAGGACTCAAATCCATCATTTCACAATCCTTCTGGAAGCTTTTCTTGTGATATTTAACTAATAATAATCTCCTTGCAAAAAGGTGGACATTTTTAGTCAGTTCAAAAAGGACAAATCGTGAAGTTGGTGAAAACAAACGATCTTTAGCTAGTAGACTTTTAGGATGTTGCCTTTGAAGATTCCTCTAATTCTAGAACCGATATGCCCACCTTGCCGATCTCCTAGATCCCACCATTGGAGAACTGGGTCCCGAGGACCTACAAAACCCCTGTTGAACTGTAACGTTACTCCTAAAATTAGTTCCTCTTCTAGGACGATTGGTGTCATAGGTTTCGTATTCAGAAGAGGTAACTTTATCAGGTATTATTTTTTTAGCACGACCAGAGTGACTATAGACCTTGTTTGTTTTAAAAATCTCTGAGATCCTGAGTACATTTTCTATGTTTCTTGTCTTTTAAAGTTTTTTGAAACTCCTCAATATTCACCTTTAATTTATTTTGAAGTTCTACGAATTTTAAATTTTCCCTAACGATTTCATTTTCTGCAAATTGTAGCGCAAATTCTTTTTTAGCAACCTCTAAGATCTTTTCCTTTTCTTTGAGAATAAATTGCATCAAAGAGGAGGAACAATCACATATATAGCTGTGAGCATACGAGTTGTTGCTAACGATTGCGGGCTCACGAAGCGAGGGCCTCAGTTGCTGGCATGGAGCGCCGAAGGCGCTCCTTGCCAGCAACTGCGACCCTTGCAAACTTTACGTTACAGCGCAAACAACACGACACAACAACTTCGACACTCGCAAACTTTCTATCGCAACGCAAACAACATACGAGACTCGTTACCACTCATTACGACCTCGCAAATATCGGACGCAACTCGCGAACATGAAAACATTCAAAACACAATAAATACACACAGCACATACATAAAAAGCTTACCTACAGCAAGAGGGAGCATCCAGGACCTCAAAAAAGCAACTTACACCTTCATTTAACTCAAAATAAAAGAGTTTAGACACTAAAAAATTCTCTAAGCGAGAGAAAAAATGGCCGCCGAAGAAAACGAGGCTACAGCACTCTAAACACGCAAAACACCACAAGAAACTCGCAAAACACCACAAAAGACCTACGGATATTCCGCTAAGACGCATACCACACATTACCCGCCATTTTACGACAATGCGGAAGTACACAGCTAGGCTAACGGTTTGGTCTCACGCACGCACACTATTACACTGCACACATTCATCACGCTTACACAGCAGCTCCACACCACTAATGCTGCAGCAACATCAAAACACATTGCCAGATCTTCAACACAATGCTTCAAAATAGGTAAAGTATATTCATTTCTTAATGTATTATATATTTCCTTATTACACACCAAACAGCATTAGCTACCTTACAATTTAATTGCCGTCATTTTTTGACGGGCAATTCGCTAGTTATTTAGAATATTGTTCCATTCTTTGGTAAATTGTTTACTGATTAAATGTGATGCAGGGTTTAAATAAATGCAAAGTCCCCTAGGTATAAGATGTTTAGAAAGATAATTCTTTAATGGCAGCATTGGCATTTGTAAGTGGATGGACATAATGTATGCTAATTGTCCTTACCGAGCAGTCACCTTTGTTTGCATATTTTTTGCAACATGTACTTACATTTCTATATGTTCTCTTGGTACAATAGGTCTGGTGGTTGTTCAATTATGTGCTTACTGAGCCTTGGAGGAAGCTTATGTGACAAGCAAAACGGACCATCAGTATTTGTTTGTCCTTTGACATGGACTGTCTCATGGATCAGCGCCAGTAGTATTAACATGATTCCTGAAAGCAGTGAGGCTCCTATTTAAGCAGAATAATCGCAAGTATTGTGTATGAAGGCTTTTACAGCCTATTGCTGTTTTGATAACCTAGTGCTGTTAATATCCATATGGATTAATAAGTCATGCAATCGTTTTTTTAAATATAATTTTTTAATATGTGCTGCACTTATATTTTGTAATCCTGGGATTAAGCTAAATTAGTATATGAAGATTACTCTAGACAATCAGGTTACTAGTTAGTTAAGGATCGTTTTTTCAGTTTAATATTTCATGCTTTACTACACCGTTATAGTTATTATTATGGCATATTACTGCAAGTGTTACTAGTGAGAATTGTTACCTGACAATTCATTTCTCAATGGAGTTATACCAATAGTCACCATGGATATTTGATCTCCACTGAAGTAGCTTTACATCTATATTGACTGTACATCTATGTCCTATATTCCAGCATTTTTACATATATTTAGCAACATTTCATGTGTCATGTGTCTGTGTGTATCTGTGTGTGTGAGTGCGTCTGTTTGTGTGAGTGAGTGGGTGTGTCTGTACTTGTGTGTGTCTGTGTGAGTGTGTGTCTGTGATTGTGTTTGTCTGAGCGTGAGTGAGTAATTGTGTCTGTGAGTGTGTGTCTGTGTGAGTGTGTGAATGAGTGTGAGTGAGTGTGTGTCTGTGTACGTGTGTGTGTCTGTGTGAGTGTATGTCTGTGAGTGTGTGTAAAGCTGTGTGTGTCTGTGAGTGAGTGTGTGTCTGTGAGTGTGTGTCTGTAAGAGTGTGAATGAGTGTGTGTGTCAGTGAGTGAGTGTCTATGAGTGAGTGTGTGTGTCTAAGTGAGTATAAGCATGTATTTGTTTGTGAGTGTGTCTGTAAGTGAGTGTCTGTAAGTTAGTGTGTTTGTGAGTGTGTGTCTGTGTGAGTGTGTCTTTGACTGTGTGTAAGTCTGTGAGTGTGTGTGTGTCTGTGTGTGCACTTTTGCCGCCTGGGGCTGCCCCTAAATTTGACGGGTTGGGGTGGGGACGTCAAACTCCGGGGTAGCCCCGTCACCAAAACCTCTAGATATGCCACTGAATGGACGTAATGTATGCTAATTTTCCTTACGGAGCAGTACCTTTTGTTTGAATATTTATCCCAGGATGCACTTTCATATTTATATGTTCTCTTGGTACAATAGATGTGGTCGTTGTTCAATTATGTGCTTAGAGCTACAAATGACATCCTTTCTGTTTACTCTTTCCTGGTACATGGATTTAACTTTTCAGTAGAGTTGGTCTTAGCGAAGGGATCTGTAGTACTTAATTTAATAACCTAAGTGTGTCTCCTATTGTGTCTATAGTTGAATATCAAAAACCTGCTAACCTGCCACCTTAACTGAGTTCTTGTTTTGGTTGTCATTGGCACCAAACAACAAATCGCGATTTGACAAAGTTGTGATGTCATCTAAATAGGTGGAGCGTCTGGTTTAAATAGTGTGGCACTCCCTTCAATTGGCTTGCCCATGATAAACGTGGGGAAACGTGCATCGGGTGGGTTTATGTGTGGGAGTAAAATGGAAATATAGCCTCCTGTATTATTTAGTTTCTAACACTGCATTAGGGTATCTGTTGCATGTTGAGTGGTTACTATTCCACCTGCGACTGTCTGGAAGCATTACGTTCCATGATCCCTTGTGGCTTTAAATGTGTTTCATTAATTCCCTTCAACCAAAAAAATCATCTTTTAATTTTAACTTAATTAATGTGATGTTTTATTTCTTGGGAATTAATAAATAGAGTACTTGTGGTTCCAGAGGGTGTCTAGTTCTTGGCACCTGTTCTGGTACTTATTGTATATATTATCATTTGGTTATTCTATCTTTTCGTGGGTTGCATTCCTTTATCAATAAATATCAATTCATAATAAAGTGCATGTAATATGCATGGGACTGAAATTATGTGACTCCTTCTACATATTAAACATACTCCAATATAATTCAAGGTGTCAATCACATATATAGTTGTGAGCGTACGAGTCGTTGCTCACGCTTGCGGGCTCGCGCAGCGAGCCCTCAAGTACTGCGTCCCTCGCGAAGCGAGGGACGCAGTTCCCCGCAAATGCGGGTCCTCGCAAAGCCAGGGCCCGCATTTGCGGTGATGGAGCATCCCAATGTCCCCGCAAATGCGGATCCTCGCGAAGCGAGGGTCCGCATTTGCGGAGGTGGAGGCTCAACGTCGGCTGTGTTAACACACACATACACACACACGACTTTTTAACAAAATAAACCCAACCTCCCAGCCAACAAAAACCCAACAACGTCCCCGCAAATGCGGATCCTCGCGAAGCGAGGGTCCGCATTTGCGGTGGTGGGAGCATCCCAACATCGGCTGTGTTCACACACATACACACACACACAACTTTTTAACAAAAAAAACCTCAAAGTCGCCTCACACCCGCTTACACCCAGACACACACAAGCAAGACTTAACAACAAAACAGTAAAAAAGGCCCTTCACAAGCTCTTAACACACATACGCACGACTTAGAAACAAAGACACTGCGTCGTACACGTAAAAGCTAACCGCGTCTATCGCAAAAAAATACGACAGCATCGCAACAAAATACGGCCGCATCGGAAAAAAATATGGCCGCGAAAGACCCATTCCAACCGCCGCGCATCAAAACATCACAAACACAAGAAATAAAGACAACGAACACATAAAAAGCTTACTTACAGCAAGGGGGTCATCAGGCACCTCCAAAAGTTCATTTACACGTCCATTTAAGTAAAAAAAAAAGAGTTTAAACGGCCGAAAATCGCCTAAGCGAGAGAAAAAATGGCCGCCGAACAAAACGAAAACGAGGCTTCAGAAGTAACGAGGCTTCAGAATGAAACACATACTATGCGGAACGTACCACAGTCACAGTTAAACACCATTTTGAACACTACTACGCACAAAATGGCGGATGGAACGCAAATTGTAAGCTGGAACGCAAATAGCGCATGCGTATTGCGTGCTAACGTTCTGAGGCACTTGAAAGTTTCAAAAAATACTGCCCACTTTCCAGAAATTTCTACAAGGTTATAAATATTGCCTAATTTCCAGAAACTTATACATTTCTCCTCAGGTGATGAACACAGTGACTTCATAGATAACTGCTGCTTTTACTTGAGAAGACAATTCTTTCATAATTTACTACTTTACACTGTGCAAATTACAACTGAGAGGTAAGCTATAATATATTACATTTTATTATCAAGACAGCACAAAAAAAAAAAAAAAAACTATGAAAATGTGATTTCTGTATAGTCACATGTCACACGCACATTTATGTGTGTAGGCCCACAAAAAAAATAATGTTCATTTAACAAAAAACAAACAAAACAAGTATTTTTATATCAAAAAAGCCATTTATCTATAGTGACATGTCACACACACATTTATGTATGTTGGCCAAAACAAAAAATAAGGTTCATTTAACAATTAAAATATGATTCATGTATACTGATATGTCAAACGCACACAAAAAAATTACATTGAACTCTGCAAATGTGCTTCATGTATGTGACATTTGTGTGTAGCCACACCAAAAAAAAAATGTTAATTGAAAATAATTACAGAAGTATATTTAAATGACATTAATTTAGTGCAATTCAATAGATCATGTAAAACTCAATCTTTCTACTTTTAATATTTAAACAGACTCTGCATCAACAGCGTCACTCAACAATTTGCACCGTGCATTGTGAAGCACAATCCCTTTTAAAGAACACCAACAAAGAAGAACAGGTAAGATACAACAAGACATTATATGCTGAAAAGGCCATGCTTTGCTAAATAAAAAATAAAAAATATACAATTAACTATTTCACTTTCTTTTTCAAACAGACACTACAAGAAGACTGGCGGATTAAGATTGGCAGGAGGGGACCCTCTGTCATTCGACACTTCAATCAAGGTAAAGTATTAAGTATAAAAAAGAAACGAACCATGAGCCTCATTCAATTGCGAGTTGGCCAATTGAATAGGGCTCTATATAAGCACATAACATATTTTTTATACAGAACTTTTTAGTTACTGAACTTCTATCCACAATCAAGGTCTTCAATAACTAAAAACTTCCGTCAAAAAATATGTTATGTGCTTATATAGAGCCCTCTTCAATTGGCAAAATTGAAATTGAATGAGGACCTATATATCTTTAATGGCTGAGGGCCTCATTTAAATGTGATTGGCCCATTTCAATAGGGCTCTATATAAGCACAGAGCATATTTTTTAAATGAAGTTTTTAGTTAGTGAACACCTTGCTTTTGGATACAAGTTCACTAACTAAAAACTTCTGTAAAAAATATGCTCTGTGCTCATATTGAGCCCTATTCCATTGCCCAAAATGCAATTAAATGAGGCCCCCACAATATAACAAATGCAGCAACCAAAGGCCCTCATTCAATTGATATTTTGGACAAATAAATAGAGCTATAAATAAGCACTTTTAAAGCCCTATTGAATTGGCCAAACTGCAATTGAATGAGGGTCAAAGTATGCAACATATGGTATGCAACATATGGTACATACAAAGTGGTACACACAAAACAGGATTGTAACAAACACATAGCAAACTAAATTTATATTCTTCTTTAATGTTTAACAACCTATAAGCCTTAGAAAAAAGCATTAATAAGTATACCAAAAGTGGTGTGCACCAAAGAGGATTGTACGAAAACTCACACAAACACATACCAAACTACATTTATATTCTTATTTAATGTTTAACAACATATAAGCCTTAGAAAAAAGCCTAAATAAGCATACCAAAAGTTGGGCGCACCAAATAGGATTGTAGAAAAACACAGAAATAATGTCATTTTTTCATTAATACAAATACATACAAATAAAATAACATTTTCATTTTTATTTTATAACAGATACTGCGTCAAGAACATCGGACCAGGAGTTTCAACTGAGGACCAGACCAGCGGACGAGGACTTTCAACAGAGGACTACACCATCGGACGAGGACTTTCAACACAGGACCAGACCATCGGACGAAGGCTTTCAACACAGGACCAACAAAGATTCTGCTTGAAATCAAACTTCAAACAAGGTACAGTATAACAAGTAAAAAAAAAAAAAATATATTCTTGTTTAATGTTTAACATCCTATAAGCCTTAGAAAAAAGCCTAAATAAGCATAACAAAAGTGGGGCGCACCAAACAGGATTGTACGAAAACTCACACAAACACATAGCAAACTACATTTATATTCGTATTTAATGTTTAACAACCTATAAGCATTACAAAAAAGCATAAATAAGCATACCAAAAGTGGTGTGCACCAAACAGGATTGTACGAAAACTCACACAAACACATACCAAACTACATTTATATTCTTATTTAATGTTTAACAACATATAAGCCTTAGAAAAAACCCTAAATAAGGATAGCAAAAGTGGGGCGCACCAATAGGATTGTAGAAAAACACAGAAATAATGTCATTTTTTCCTTAATACAAAGACATTCAAATATAATAACATTTTCATTTTTATTTTATAACAGATACTGCGTCAAGAACATCGGACTAGGAGTTTCAACTGAGGACCAGACCAGCGGACGAGGACTTTCAACAGAGGACTACACCATCGGATGAGGACTTTCCACAGAGGACCAGACCATTGGACGAGGACTTTCAACAGAGGACTACACCATCGGACGAGGACTTTCAACACAGGACCAGACCATCAGACGAAGGCTTTCAACACAGGACCAACAAAGATTCTGCTTGAAATCAAACTTCAACCAAGGTACAGTATAACAAGTAAAAAAAGAGAAAAATAAATAAATATCTTAGCTTTGCATCGATGTCAACACAAAATACAATTTAAAATAAAGCACCAGTAACTATAACTGTTAAAAAAATATAACTAACACATTTTTCATCTATCTCTTATTTCTCTTTTAGGGCCAATAATCTTTAACAGTAAATAAAAACTTCAATGTAGCCTGAAAAAAAAAATTGCATAGTCCAAAAAAGGCTCAAAAGACAGACTCTATACAATTTGTCATTCTAAAATTCCAGTCATAGACCCTCATTTAATTGCCATTTGACAAATTGAATAGTGCTGTACATAAGGACATAACATATTTTTTAATATACCTTTTTACTTAGTGAAACACTTGCTTTTGGATACATGTTTACTAAATAAAAACTTCTTTAAATAATTCTCTGATGGCCTTATTTAGACCTCTATTCAATTGACCGCATTGAAATTGATTAAGTATAAAATGTAAACACACTGTTGATAACAATTTTTCATCAAAACAAACTTAACATCTCAAAATAAAATAATGATACATTATTTTATTTTTACAGATTAACATGGCTGATAATGAGAGTAAACAAGAAAAGAAAAGACGCCAAGCTAGAGAACGACGACAGAGAGCAGACAGCCTACAGACACCGGAGAAGAAGGAAATTCGACGAGAAAAAGAACGCAAAAGAATTGCAAGCAAAAGACTATCAACGGCAGAAATTAAAGATATGTCAAAAAAAGCAACAAAGCAAATAAAACATTTACAACCTGTTGCTCAAACATCAGATGACATTTTACCAGAAAAAATACAACAGATACCAAAAAAAGCAACAAAAAAAACAAACCATTTGGAACCGGTTCATGAAACATTACATGACATTTTACCTCAAACAATACAACATATACCAAGAAAAGCCACGAAAAAAAGCCTGTTGTAGAAACATTATATGACATTTCACCTGATGAATATGAAAGTCAAAATCCAATATGCTTTGCAAATTGTCCTTTACTCAAGTCTTTAGCAGTAGAGGTTCATAGTTGTGGGGACATGACTACTCAATGTCAGTTTTGTGAGGCTTATTATTTTAAACAGGAGAGACCCAGAGATGGCCAATTTATTAATTGCTGTCAAAAAGGCACGTTCAAACTTCCAGAAAGGAAAGAATTTCCTATCTATTTACAAAATATTATGACTCAACCTACTTTTCCAAACTATAAAAATTTTAAAACAAACATAAGATCCTACAATAGTGCCATATCCTTTGCATCCATGGGGGCAACATTAGCTGCTAATGTACCAGGACATGGTCCTTACTGTTTTAAAGTACAAGGACAAATGTATCATCGCACTTCCCATTTACATCCAGAGGAAGGAGATCAAAGAAAATTCGCTCAACTATATGTCCTAGATACAATGGAAGCTGTTGACCAACGTATGCAGATGGAAGAAAATAAAAAATGCTTACCCAGTGTTTTCATAGAGCTAAATAACATTATGGACAACAATCCCTACAGTAAAGCTTATAAAAAATTGGCAGAAGTAGAAAATGAACAACTACTTCATGCACAAAGACATCAATTACCAATGCCCAAGGTTAATATGGTGCTTAAAAGAGACAGACATACTGATAAACGTTGTTATAACTTGCCAACATCAAATGAGGTTGCAATGGTGTTTCAGAATGATGAAGGAGAACCACCATTTAAAAGAGACATTAGAATATATCCCAGAAATGAGAAGCAACCGTTCATTAATATGAGTATCTTAAGTCCAAATTTAGATCCAATGACATATCCCATCTTTTTCCCACACGGAGAAGCAGGTTGGCAACCAAAATTAACTCTTCCCAGTTACCCAAATGCTAAAGCCAGAATCCGAAATAATATTTCTATGCTTGAATTTAAAGTAGCTCAGATTGCCATTCGCAATGTATTTATTCCAATTTTATGTGCTGGAAAACTAACACAACAATGGATTATTGATTCTTATTTGCAAGTTGAGGCAAATAATTTAAACTTTATCAAATATCAACAAGATAAACTCTGTGTAGAACAATATTCTGGATTAATGGACTATGTTGCTGACGTGGCTACAAGCAGAGACATGACAGCTGGCAAAGCCATCATTTTACCATCTTCCTTTCAAGGATCTCCTCGAAATATGAGAGAAAGATACAATGATGCTATGGCTATTGTCACTAAATTTGGCAAACCCGATTTATTTCTGACATTTACATGTAATCCACAATGGCCAGAAATTACACAAAATATACTTCTTGGACAAACTGCTTCAGATCGACCAGATTTAGTAGCCAGAGTTTTTAAGATTAAATTAAATGAATTAATACGTGACTTCACTATAAATCAGTTATTTGGCAAATGTCTTGCTTATGTATATACCATTGAATTTCAAAAAAGAGGCCTTCCACATGCACATCTTCTAATAATACTTCAAGAAAAAGATAAATTAGATACTTCGGACAAAGTGGATGCAGTCATTGTTGCTGAACTACCAGATCCCGAACTATATGGTAGACTATATGAGATTGTTACTCATCGCATGATTCATGGACCCTGTGGTGACCTTAATCCACAATCACCATGTATGGAAAATAATAAATGTTCAAAAGAATTTCCAAAAGATTATAGAGACAAAACCTATGCCAATTGTGATGGATATCCACTTTATAAAAGAAGAGAAGGAGATAGTGCCATTATTTGTGGAAAAAAAGTGGACAATAGATATGTAGTACCCTACAATCCACATTTACTCATGAAGTACAACGCCCACATCAACGTAGAAGCCTGCACTTCCATCAAATCCATTAAATATGTCTACAAATATATTTACAAAGGTTACGATGCAGCTACTGTAGTCGTCAAAAGTGCAGACAACCCTGAAAGTAGTGAGTTAGTACATGATGAACTTGCATCTCATGTAGATGCTCGCTATGTCAGTGCGCCAGAAGCAATGTGGCGGCTTCTAAAATTTGAAATGCATGATAGATCACATGCAGTATATAGGTTAGCAGTACATTTCCCACAACGACATTTAGTCTATTTTCATGCTGGAAATGAAATGAATGCATTAGCCCAAAGTGAAGATCGTCACACTACACTAACTGCATGGTTTGTATTAAATGCCACTGATTCTGAAGCAACTGAATACTTATATATTGAAATTCCATATCACTATGTTTTTGTGAATGGATTATGGAGACCAAGAAAAATCCTAGGCAATAAAATAATTCCAAGAATTTACACAGTCAGTCCAAGAGATGTTGAACGTTTTTGCTTACGGATATTACTTTTAAATGTTCCTGGAGCAGAAAGTTTTGAACACTTAAGAACTGTTAATGACATTGTATATGAATCCTTCCATTTAGCTGCAAGACATAGAAACTTACTATCGGATGATACAGAATGGGAAAGATGTTTAGAAGAAGCAGCACAATGTCAAATGCCACGACAGATGAGAGAACAATTTGCTTTTATTTGTATCTTCTCAAATGCTCCAAATGCATTAGCTTTGTGGGAGACTTTTAAAAGTAATATGGCTGAAGACTTTATGCGACGATACAATGAACCCATTGCACACTTAAAAGCGTTAATGGAAATCCAAGAAGTCTTTTTAACTCATGGATTAAGTTGTGCAAGTTTTAATTTGCCTGATCCAGGTCTTATAGATGACATAAACTTTGAAGACTATGACATTCAACTACAAGCAGAAAGAACAGAAGAAAGACTTGCAACTTTAAATACATTACAATTGCAAACATTTAATGCCATTAAAAAACCTATCTATATCATTTATTAATGAGTTCAGTACGAGCACAAGGTCAAATAGCAATGGCGTTTGCCACTACTGGAATTGCTGCACTTTTGTTAGAAGGTGGAAGAACTGTTCATAGTGGATTTAAACTGCCAGTGCCTATTTTAGAAACTTCTGTGTCAGATATTCGCATGACATCATTACAAGCAAAGAAATTGAACAAATGTAAATTAATTATAATAGATGAGGCCACAATGATGTCATGCTATGCCCTCCAATGTATTTACCGTTTGCTTCGTGAAGTCATGGATAATACTTTTCCATTTGGTGGAAAGGTAATGTTGTTAGGTGGCGATTTCAGAAAACATTACCTGTCGTTGTACATGGAAATCGAACTGACATTGTTGAAACATGCATAAAGTCAAGCACACTATGGAAACATTTTACCCATCTTCAACTGAAACAAAATATGAGATCAGAAGGCCAAACTGATTTCAATGATTGGCTTATTAAAATTGGAGAAGGAAGAACAGAAAAAATACCACATTTACCTGACGACACTGTAGAGATCCCACCTCATATGATTTGTCAACAAGATATTATATCGGCTATATTTGAAGGGAGTATAAATAACGAGGAATATTCCGAGCTTGCCAACCAAGTCATACTAACGTGTAAAAATAAGGATGCATTAATACTCAATAATGAAATCTTAAAAAAAATTAATGCAACACAAAGAAATTATCACAGTGCTGATTCTGTACTTGCTGATGACAATGAAAGTCAGTCCAACTTTTCGACTGAATTCATAAACTCACTAACTCCTTCTGGAATGCCACCACATATTTTGCAGCTAAAGAAAGGTGCAATTATTATGTTACTGCGAAATATGAACCCCCAAAAAGGACTATGCAATGGGACAAGATTAATTGTTCAACAATTAAAGGACCATTTTATAGATGCTGAAATTTTAACTGGGACCCATAAAGGAGAGAGAGTTTTCATACCAAGAATAGATTTAGCACCAAGTGAAAGTAGTCTCCCTTTTATACTTCAAAGAAGACAATTTCCCATTATTATGGCATTTGCCATGACCATCAATAAATCACAAGGTCAAACATTCAAATCTGTGGGTATTTTCCTGGAAGAAACAGTATTTGCACATGGTCAATTGTACGTTGCGTTTTCACGGTGCAAAAATCCACAGGCTATTAAACTTTACATTAAAAAGAATGAAAGTCAAGGTGATTTATTAGAAGATGGACGTATTTTTACTAAAAACATTGTCTACTATGAAGTACTATAACTTTGCAGTAAAGAAACAAAACACAAGCAAAACACATTTAAAAACATTCAAAAATAATAAACAAGAAACAATTTCAGTCATCATTTATGGAACAACTCTTTATGGATGATTCGACTCACAAAACACTTGCCTTGCAACTATATATATGTGATACTTATGTTAAAATGTTAATTAACTATGTTACTGTTTGTAATGTTACAAGTTGGAAAACAAGATTTTAACTTTCTTTACTTCAACATATTACAAAGTTCATGTTAACAGATCCACCACGTTTTAAGACACAATGTAAATATTATATGTTATGTTAATATTACTCCCTGTATTAAGGTTTATCGACAGTTCATGTGGTCATGAAGGAATTTATTTCATTGAGTACATTTTACAGAGAGTTTTTACTGTTTGCCTTCCTTTGCATTCAATGTTTATTGAAGTTAACAATTGTTCGGAAACAAATTGCATGTTAAAAAACCATTGCCTTAAGTTTTAAATATTGAGTACTTTGAAGTTAAACTGTTTTTACATTCAAATGTTAATACTTTCAATACAAAATGATGTTACAATCTTTATTCACTATGTTACTGTTTATACTGTTTCAAATTGTACAAATCTTTTTTAATGTTGAAAATGTACATATATAAGAAACTTGAAGTTTAAAAATATATTATGTCAAGTTTCTTACTTAAATATATTACAAAATTCATGTTACAATTGGGTACCTTTCAAGCTGGGTTTTTACTGTTTGTTTTCATCGGGATTAAATGTAAAATATTGAAGTTAATAATTCTTCTGATACAAATTGCATGTTAAAAAACATTAAATCAAGTTTACAATACTGATTAGTTTTAAGTTAAACTGTTTTTACATTCAAATGTTATTAATTTTTATACCAAATTATGTTACAAAATGTGTTTACTATCTTACTGTTTATAATGTTCAAAGTTATATAAATGTTTTGTCAAGTTCCAAAGTTACACAAATAATAAAGTTAAACTTTCACAAAATACAATTTCAAGTTTATTATTTACATATATTACAAAGTTATATTTGCTTTTATTGGGATTTCATGTATATTGAAATTAACAATTCTTCACATACAAATTGCATCTTAACAAACCATTGCCTAAAGTTTACAAAAATGATTAATTTCATTTTCAACTGTTCTTACATTAAAAGGTTAATACTTTTAATAGAAAATGTTTCAACACTTATTGTTCACTAAGAGAACATTTTACTAAACTAAACATGTTTTAATATCACAATACTTACAACTGTCACATAGATATATTAATAACTAAACAACTTTCCAAACATACACATCTCATTGCCGTCATTTTTTGACGGGCAAGTCGCTAGTTATGATATATTTATGTAGTGTATATTCCTACCACATTCCAGTATTATTAAAGGTATCTTTATAATACATGAAGTCATTTTAAAGTCCTAAATAGCATTGTGTGCTCTCTCTCCATTCTCTCTCTGTGCTCTCTCTCCATTCTCTCTCTATGTGCCCCTCTCTCACTCTCTATGCCCTCTATCTCTGTACCCCCTCTCTCTCTGTTTGCACTCTCTCTGTGTGCTCTCTCGCTCTCTCAGTGCTCTATTTTGCTCTCTGGGTGCTCTCTCTCTCTATGTGTTCTCTTTCTCTGTGTCCTCTCTCGCTCTCTTGGCAGTCTCTCTTTCTGCGCTCTCTCTTTATACTTTCTCTTTCTGTGTGCTATCTCTCCCTCTCTGTGCTCTCTCTCTGTGCACTATCTCTCTATATGCCTGTTTTCACTCTCTGTGCCCTCTCTTGCTCTCTGTGCCCTCTCTCACTCTCTGTGCCCTTTTTCGCTCTCTGTGACCTCTCAATCTTTCTGTGCCCTATCGGGTTGTCTGTGCCCATTCACTCACTGTGCCCTCTCTCTCTCTGTGCACTCTCTCTCTCTGCACTTCCTCTTTCTCTGTGCCCCCTGTCTCTCTCACTCTCTGTACCCTATCCCGCCCTTGGGCATTCTCTTTCTCTGTCCCCATCTCATTTTTGGGCACTCTCTCTCTTTGTGCATTCTCTCACTGTGTGCTCTTTCTTTTGCTGTGCCCCTTCTCACTCTGTGCCCTCTCTCACTCTGTGTGCTTTCTATCTGTGTGCTTTCTCTCTGCATGCTCTCTCTCTCTGTATGCTCTCTCTTTGTGTACTCTATCTGTCTGTGCTCTCTCTCTCTCTCTGTGCCCTCTCGCTTTTTATGTGCCCTTTTTCTCTTTGTGTGTCCCCTCTATCTTTCAATGTGCCCTCTCCCTCTGTGCCCTCTCCCTCTCTGTCCTCTCTCTCACTGTCAGTGCCATCTCTCTCTCTGTATGTGCCAATTTCTTGCTCTCTGTGCCCTCTCTCTCTGTGCCCTCTCTCTCTCTGTGCCCTTTCTCATTCTCTAGGTGCTCTCTCTCTGCCCTCTCTTGCTATCTGGGCATTTTCTCTGTCCTCTCTCATTCTCTGTTCCCTTTCACTCTCTCTGCCCTCTCTCTCTGTGTGCTCTTTCTCTGTGCTTTCTCTCTGCTTGCTCCCTCTCTGCTTGCTCTCTCTCTTCATGCTTTCTCTCTGTGTGCTTTCTCTCTGTGTGCCCAATCTCTTATACACTATCTCTCTGTGCCCTCTCTCTCACTCTTTATCCTTTCTCTCTCTCTCTGTGCTCTGTCTCTGTAGGCTCTCGCTCTACACACTATCTCTCTGTGTGCTCTCTCTCTGTGTTCTCTATCTGTGTGTTCGCTCTCTGTGTGCTCTCTCTCTGTGCCCTCTCACTCTCTTTTTATGTGCCCTCTGCCTCCCTCTTTGCATGCTCTCTCTCTCTCTCTGTGCCCTCTCTCTCTGTGCTCTCTCTGTCTGTGACCTCCCTCTCTCTCTGTCCACTCTCTCTGTGCCCTCTCTCGCTCTCTGTGCGCTCTCTGTCCCTGCACCCTCTGTCTCACTTTGCGCTCATGCATGTGTCCTGGCACAGGTTCCTGCCTGCAAATCTGAGTTTATTGACAAGTTTGGTATCTGTACTTAATGTCATAAATTTACAAACCAGTCATATTTGATTAAGTTGTGAAGAATTTCCTTGCCCAGAGGTTCTCATATCCAGAAACAATCTAACTCATTTTTTGGAGCATTTCACCTCAGAAAGGCCTGGCTTTGTGTAATGTGTAAAAGTAGTAGGTCCTAGCATGTCTGTAGGACAATCTACCTGTAATAACATGACTATACTTTATAATCAAACTTCCTTTTACAACTTGCAGCTAATAGTATTTCTCATAGTTACTTCATCATACTTTCTGGTCATAGTGCAGTCTCCCAACATACCTATTTTAATGGAGAACTTGTACAAATAGTAAGAAGAAAGTAAACAAGTACACGCTTGCAAAATGAAAGATCTCCCTTTTCACCAACACCCCTCCTACACGGCGTGGAATCGATTATATCTGTGGCAAATGGGCTCACCGTTGGCTACTGCTTAATTAGGTTGATACCTGTTATTTTATTGCAGCTCTCCCTGCTATTTACAATACAACTTCTCTACCACATGACCACCCCTAAAATGTAAGATCTACATCTAAAAATCTAAATGATAATACTTGGAATACTGATTCATATGTGGGTATTATATTTCCTTTTTGGGGGGTTTATTGTGCTTTAACCTCATTGGTAAACTTGCTATTCCTGTTGATGTTGAGTTAAACAGGACTGAGGACGCTAATTAAGAAACTAAATAAAGAACAAGACGAAACCTGCAAATTGCCTTACAAAACTGGATGGCTCTCTCTAGCAACAAAGGGTGTGTTTGTGTTCTTTATGGCAGAGAATGTTACACCTATATTGCTCCAGGTGCCTAACACCACTATAACTATTAAACCAAAACTGGAATCTTTATTGACATTTCAGAAAAAAAACACAGAATTAAAAACACATGCATGAATTCAAAGGTACTTGTACAAATCATAGGCTGAATAAGGAACACAACAAATAGCAACCACAATAGTATCACTTCTAGCCATAAACATTGGAAGAGTATTTCTATACCACCACTGCTACCACAGTCACTTCACTTCTGGCCATTAGTATGAGGGGAATATTTCTATTTCTCCACGGCTGCCACAGTGATATCACTTCTAGCCATACACATGAAGGAGATCTTTCGATTCCTTCACTGTTTTTACTTCAGACACTTTTGTTTTAAATAGGGTGGTACATTCCCGTTTCGACTGCGCCCCTGCTGCCGCAGCAAACACGTTGCCGCGAAGATGAACAGTGCAGCGCAACCTACCCCTCAGAATGTGGCACTACCCACACTTAGAATAGGTTGCTCTAGGGAATAGAGAGGGGGGAGAGGAGAGAGAAGAAAGTGAGAGAGGGAGAGAGGAAGAGAGAGTGAGTGTAAGTAAGTAAGTATTAACAGGGTAAGTACCGGGTATATCATAAGATTCCTGGACCTAAGGAAATATCTTATCTAGTATCTAAAGAATATCATGAAAATCATGCCCAATGTACAGGAGGATATCTTAAAAATCCAGCGTCTGGGAGAATCTCAAATATTGAGAAGCTGCAGAAAAAAAGGGTGTTTGAGTCATATCATGTAAGTCTGGTGTATAGAAAACTATATCACATGTTCGTGCAAGTGTCATGAAAAACATGTCAGTGTCTTAATAAATATCAAGAACCCCCCTTGTCAAAAAGTGTGTCAAACGTAAGAGCAAAACAGTTATAAAAATCAGCTCCATAGCTAAAAAAGAGATGCTCGTTGCTACCCAGAATTCACGTACATAAATGGTACCTAGAACCATAGCTAAAACATTAATGAAATATAATAAAACAAAACAATCTAGAATGGATAACATATGTATAATAATTCTACATACCCTGTAGATTATGTACCTGTTAAACCTACATACTTAAGATTGATCTAGCTATTGTATTCATTGAAATTGGGCATGGTGCATTTATGTTGGTAAATACTAGAGGATTGAGAGAAAAGGTTTAATGCTCTGAGTGAACCTCTATTGTGTATGGTGTTATTCATGTGAACATGATTGCCTATTGGTCAAACTGTGAATACTCAGTGATTCAGACAGTGGAAGCAGAGTGCCAAGCTAATAGATTTTTCAAGTTTTATTGTGTCTGATTTTCCCTGCAGGTATGGAAGGTAAGTTCAGTGCCCTAAATTAAAATGTTGAATATCTTAATGTATAGATCCATCTTACTAAATAATACACTGGTGTCTTTGATACAGGTAAATTGGAATGTTTCCATTCAGGGGAAAGCTATAAAAGAAATGATTTTCCAAAGTATTATATTCACATTGACCCCGAAGTATTGAAGAGATTCCTGTTTGAAATGACAAAATAAGATGAAATAGTCGGGGTAATCAAATAGTGAGAAGGTAAAATTAAATATAATGATTAGCAAAATACTCTCTTTGTTCTTAACAGTAGTGTTTTTTCAGCTTTTAATTATCCATATATAGAAAAAAATCCTACATTATGATTTATTCACTAGAGGAAAGCACTAAAGGAAAAGCCTTCGTTCAATCCCTCAGGATTTTGAGTTTGTAAGGTATAGATGCATTTGCATTCCTTTTGTATTAAAACGTGATCTATATCTCCTTGAGGTGGGTTCATTCTGACACTGTCTATGATAAAAAATGTCATACCTCTTTTTTCTATGAAAGTTTTTAATGTGTCTGGCAATGGGGGTATCATGTTCTTTATTGGTTGCATAAACGTGTTCCAATATGTGCCTTCTACGTTGGCTAGCAGTTTTGCAAACGTATAATAACACAGGCATTGCATGATATAATTTACACCAGTCAAACTACAATTGTTGAATCCTTTAATAGGGAAGAATTGTCCAGTTTTTGGGTGTATGAATTGTTTAGAGGGTTTTATAAATCGGCATGCCCTACAGTGGCCACGGTATATTCCCTCAATGGGTTTTAGCCATGTCTCCTTTGTCCTTGGGGGTTGACAGAGACTATGCACCAAAATGTCACCAACATTTTTGCCTCTTCTATATGTAATGATGACCTTTTCAGGTAGTAAGTGTTTCAGAGTGGGGTCACTTTTAAGCAGGTGCCAATGTCTATTTATGATCCTGTTTAACAAGTCTCTAATTACCTCCAAAGGACTTAATGCATCTGATTTGTTCATTATTTTTTATCTTATTTAGGGGTCTGTTTAGAAATTCAGTTCTGTTAGTAATGCTATTTTATAAGCTGATTTAAGAGCTAGACTGGGGAATCCATACGCTTTGAAACTGGTTCTTAATACATCTGCTTGTCTCTTAAATTCTTTGTCAGTATCACAATTACGCCTCATCCTTAGATACTGTCCAGTGGGTATACCCCTTTTAAGGGGTACCAGATGCTAAGTGGACTAGTATTGGAAAGAGTTTAACACTGTAGATATACAATGTACTGAGGTATGAATAATTCCTGACTTATCTTTGGTATTACATAGATCCAGGAACACTAATTCTGTAGACTCGACTACATAAGTGAATTTCAGACACAATGAGTTCTTATTCAGTGCATTTACAAAAGTTTTGAAATCACCAATGTTCCTTGTCCAGAGAATCAGAATATTCTCAATGTATATCTGCCAGCTTAATACAAAGTAAATAGTAAAATAATTAATGGTGTCATTGAATACATACTCTGCCTCTCACCAACCTAAAAATAGGTTGGCATAACTCGGGGCACAAGCAGTACCCATTGCGGTTTCCCTAAACTGGTGGAACCATTTGTTATCAAAGAGAAAGACGTTTCTAGTCAGTACAAATTATAAAAGTGTTATTATAAAGTCATTAAATGGGGCCATGTTTTGGCTTTTCATGTTCAAAAAGTATTTGATGGCTTGGATACTCAGGTTATGTGGAATCGAGCTATATAATTGCTCTACATCAATACTACCCAGTGAATTATGTGGGGAAAAATTGAGGTTATCCAAGTGTCTAAGGGTATCTGAAGTGTCCTTTATAAATGAAGGCACTGTATTGAGAATTTCTTTTAAATCAGAATGTTAATATTTTGTGTTTCTCCCTAATACAATGGGGTGTCCTGGGATGGGTGGGGGGTTTGTGCACTTTGGGGAGAGGATAGAACGTGGCAGCAGTAGTGTATTTAGGCAGGAAATATTTAAAGATCTGTGTGGAAATACGTCCCTTATTTGTAGCTTATAATAAAATTGCTCTTAATTCACTATGAAATTCAACAACTGGGTTATTTTCCAGAATTTCATGTGTTTGTTTGTCTTGAAGGATCTCATTGCACATTTTTAGATAATCTTGTTTGTTCATAAGAACAATATTCCCCCCTTTGTCTGCTTGTATAATGATAATTTAGATTTTTTTCAAACACAAAATTATATAATTGTCATGTAACTATTTTCTTGTAACCAATTCTATATCCTGCCGGTAGTCAGCTCTGAAATATACAAAATAAGGACCTTGTAAGACACTCACATGTTTTTTTTAATTCTTACTGGATTTCTGTTATGTTTTAAAAAGTGTTATCTTTTTTTTTGCCAGACACACATTGTACTCTCCAAGCTGAATTGTTTAAATAAATAAAAAATTGTATTGAGTACCTGGAATATTGGTTGTTAGTTTTTGAGTGTCCTGAGTTGGAAAAAGAGAATCTTAATTGGATATTTTCCACAACACTTTACAATATGATAATTTATTTTGTCATCATTAAAAGTTGACTTACATTTAAATTAAAGTAGAAATCATAATAGCTGTAATATAATAATAATATTCTCTGAGATTGCAAAACTACAAGGCTATGGTCACAATCACCTCTATTTATCTGTAACAAAAGGATCACTTTATACTAACATGTAAAGGATATGCCAACTCTCCCTTGCTACTATGTAAAATATAGTCATCAACCTTTAGTACATCCTAGCCAGTATCACTTTTGATTTCCCCAAATCACAATTGGTAAGCATAACAAAAAGACGACTTAAAAAAACACTTGTGTGGCAGGAATCACATATGTTAAGTTACCAGAATATTTCCTATGCCTTTTAACACCATTGGTGAGAATCATATTTATATACATACTTACATAGCTGCATAGTAATTGAGTTTGAAAAAACACTTTTAGTCCAACATTTTTAAATCTCCTGTGATCTACACTATGCAGATTAATTGTCAATTGATCCAGAGGAATGCAAACAGAAAAAACCCAGTGAAATTTAGCAAAAACAACAATTTTGACATATAGCTTTCTAGAAAATAGAGCAGAGAAAAAGTCATAAGGTTGGTTGTCTAATTACATTTTCATGACTAGTGTGGTACCCTGGACACATTCCATGATACTTTCGTGAAAGTTGCATGAGTGAGAAAGGAGTTTACATTTCTGGAGAGCAGTGTTTGCTTGTGGTACTGTGAGGGAGAGGGGTGTGGTGTCAATATCAATCATATCCAATAATCTAACAAAGCCTCCACCCCCATACTCCCTCTGCTGATGGATAAAAGCACACCCTCATGATCAATCTCTCAGGAAGTGATGTGGGAAGGACAAATCTGTTTTCTACATTCAGTCTTTAGAAATTCAGATTTTCTCTAAGAATGTTTTGTCCATGTCTTACACAGCTGTTAATATTGTTAGTTTGTTACATACTTCACAGACAAGTGCTGTGTTTCTTGAACAACAAAAGTCTTTTATATTAAAGAGAAGATTAACTATATATGTGATATTTATGATTATTGTTTCTTTATGTTTTTTTTAGAACGGAAGCTAATTGATTGGTCAAAAGTAGTGATGTCCCAAACAGTTCGCCGGAGAACTATTTGCGGCGATTTTCGCATGTTCGCGTTCGCAACGAACGGTGAACACATGCGCTTTTCGGTCCGCCCCCTATTCTTTATCATTGAGGAAACTTTGACCCTGCACCTTACAGTCAGCAGACACATTCCAGCCAATCAGCAGCATACACTCCCTTCCAGGCCCTTCCATCTGAAGGACAGACTCCATTTTAGAATCATTCTGAAGCTACATTCGTTGAGAGAGGACATATATTCTAGCTGCTGCTGATTTAATAGGGAAATAGATAGCCAGGCTGTGTATTTAGCTTTCACTACACACCTGAAGGACTCATCTGATATCTGCTGCAAGGACAGCAACCCAAACAGCCCTTTTTAGGGCTAGAACATCATTTATTTTATTTTATTATTTTTTTCTGTGTAATCTAATTGCATATGCCTGCCTGCTAGCATGTGTGTGAGGCCTATTGCATCTACTCTGCCAACTTTTGCCAGTGCACAGTGTCATATCTGGTGCAACCTAGTGTACAGTGACATTTAAGAACCCTTTTTTACTGTAATCGATTGAATATCAGTTGCCTGCCTACAGGCGTGTGTGAGGCCTACTGCATCACCTCTGCCAACTTTTGCCAGTGCACAGTGACACTCATATCTGGTGCAACCTAGTGTACAGTGACATTTAAGAACCCTTTTTACTGTAATCGATTGAATATCAGTTGCCTGCCTACAGGAGTGTGTGTGAGGCCTATTGCATCTACTCTGCCAACTTTTGCCAGTGCACAGTGACACTCATATCTGGTGCAACCTAGTGTACAGTGAAATAAAAGAACCCTTTTTTTTCTTTAATCAATTGAATATCAGTTGCCTGCCTACAGGCGTGTGTGTGAGGCCTATTGCATCTACTCTGCCAACTTTTGCCAGTGCACAGTGACACTCATATCTGGAGCAACCTAGTGTACAGTGAAATAAATGAACCCTTTTTTTACTGTAATCGATTGAATATCAGTTGCCTGCCTACAGGCGTGTGTGTGAGGCCTATTGCATCTACTCTGCCAACTTTTGCCAGTGCACAGTGACACTCATATCTGCTGCAACCTAGTGTACAGTGAAATAAAAGAACCCTTTTTTTACTGTAATCGATTGAATATCAGCTGCTTGCCTACAGGCGTGTGTGTGAGGCCTATTGCATCTACTCTGCCAACTTTTGCCAGTGCACAGTGACACTCATATCTGCTGCAACCTAGTGTACAGTGAAATAAAAGAACCCTTTTTTTTTCTGTAATCAATTGAATATCAGTTGCCTGCCTACAGGCGTGTGTGTGAGGCCTATTGCATCTACTCTGCCAACTTTTGCCAGTGCACAGTGACACTCATATCTGGTGCAACCTAGTGTACAGTGAAATAAAAGAAACCTTTTTTTACTGTAATCGATTGAATATCAGTTGCCTGCCTACAGGCGTGTGTGTGAGGCCTATTGCATCTACTCTGCCAACTTTTGCCAGTGCACAGTGACACTCATATCTGATGCAAACTAGTGTACAGTGAAATAAAAGAACCCTTTTTTTACTGTAATCGATTGAATATCAGTTGCCTGCCTACAGGCGTGTTTGTGAGGCCTACAGCGCCTACTCTGCCAACTTTTGCCAGTGCACAGTGACACTCATATCTGGTACAGTGAAATAAAAGAACCCTTTTCTTTACTGTAATCGATTGAATATCAGTTGCCTGCCTACAGGCGTGTGTGAGGCCTATTGCATCTACTCTGCCAACTTTTGCCAGTGCAAAGTGACACTCATATCTGGTGCCACCTAGTGTACAGTGAAATAAAAGAACCCTTTTTTTACTGTAATCGATTGAATATCAGTTGCCTGCCTACAGGCGTGTTTGTGAGGCCTATTGCATCTACTCTGACAACTTTTGCCAGTGCACAGTGACATTCATATCTGGTGCAACCTAGTGTACAGTGACATTTAAGAACCCTTTTTTTACTGTAATCGATTGAATATCAGTTGCCTGCCTACAGGCGTGTGTGTGAGGCCTAAAGCACCTACTCTGCCAACTTTTGCCAGTGCACAGTGACACTCATATCTGGTGCAAACTAGTGTACAATGAAATAAAAGAACCCTTTTTTGACTGTAATTGATTGAATATCAGTTGCCTGCCTACAGGCGTGTGTGTGAGGCCTAGAGCGCCTACTCTGGCAACTTTTGCCAGTGCACAGTGACACTCATATCTGGTGTCACAGTAGCTTGCATGCATAGTACCGCTAATCGAAAAAAAAATGACAGGCAGAGGCAGGCCACTTCGCAGGGGCCGTCGTGGTCGTGGTGCTGTGATTCCCTTTGGCCCTAGAATAATGCCCAGTTTTCAGAGGCAACGTACCCTGAACTTGAAAAGTTCTGAGGACATGGTTGACTGGCTATCACAAGACACCCAATCTTCTACAACTTCTGCTCGGAACCTAGACGCACCATCCTCCTCCAGCTTAGCTTCGGGCAGCTCTCCAGTTACCACTCGCCCGCCTGCCGCCACCACCAACACTAGCACCACAGCCACTTCACTTGATCCGTCAGCAGAGTTATTTACACATCCGGTGGAAGAAATGAGTGATGCACAAACATTAGTGCTAGAGGATGTAGATAACAGGAATATGTCCCAGTCAGGCAGCATTGCACACA
Source organism: Discoglossus pictus (assembly GCA_027410445.1). Lineage (NCBI taxonomy): Eukaryota > Metazoa > Chordata > Amphibia > Anura > Alytidae > Discoglossus > Discoglossus pictus. Next base: position 136,168,210 of record CM050167.1, on the reverse strand, counting down.
TGGACGTACGGTCTGATGATGATGATGTTGTACCCAGTGCTGCTTCCTTTGTTGAGTTGTCAGATACAATTGAAGCGGTTGATGATGACGCTATAAGATGCCCGCTATAAGAGAAAAAGAACAGGAGGAAAGTTCAGATGGGGAGACAGAGAGGAGGAGGAGGAGACGAGTTGGAAGCAGCGGGAGGTCGTCGAAAGTAGCTAGTGGCACAGTCAGACAGCATGCATCGGCACCCGGGGTCAGCCAGACAGCATGCCAGTCAACGCATGCTGTTGCCACCACCAGAATGCCGTCATTGCAGAGCTCAGCAGTGTGGCAATTTTTTTGTGTGTCTGCCTGTGACAACAGTGATGCCATTTGCAACCTGTGCGAGTCGTGGGAAGTCCAACACCCACCTAGGTACAACTTCTTTGCGAAGGCACATGATGTCACATCACAAACGCCCATGGGATCAACACATGAGTACAAGCAGCACACAAAGTCAAAGCCGCCATCCTCCTCCTGGTCCAGCATCTTCAGCCACGTCAACTACTGCTGGCCTGCTTGCCCCCTCTCAACCATCCGCCACTCCGTGTCTCGCCCTGAGCAGTCCCTGCTCATCTGCCCACAGTCAGGTGTCTGTCAAGGACATGTTTGAGCGTAAGAAGCCAATGTCACAAAGTCACCCCCTTGCCCGGCAACTGACAGCTGGCTTGTCTGAACTCTTAGCCCGCCAGCTTTTACCATACAAGCTGGTGGAGTCTGAGGCGTTCAAAAAATTTGTAGCTATTGGGACACCGCAGTGGAAGGTACCCGGCCGAAATTTCTTTCTTTCGATTGTGCAAAAGGAAGTAATGGCATCTCTGGCACATAGTGTTGGGGCAAGGGTCCATCTGACCACGTATACCTGGTCTTCAAAGTATGGTCAGGGCAGGTATATCACCTACACTGCGCATTGGGTAAACCTGGTGACGGCTGCCAAGCATGGAATATGTGGCTCTGCCGAGGAGTTGGTGACACCGCCACGACTTGCAGGCAGGCCTGCTGCCACCTCCTCTTCTCCTCCTACTCCATTCTCTTCCATAACTTCCTCGGCTGAGTCCTCTTCTGCTGCTGCTATGTCTTGCTCCACATCAACGGCACCCCCCCAGCTCCACAGGTACTATTCCACATCCCGGATACGGCAGTGTCACGCCGTCGTGGGGTTGACTTCCCTGAAAGCACAGTCACACCGGACCAGCACTCCTGTCGGCCCTGAACGCACAGGTGGATCAGTGGCTGACTCCGCACCAACTGGAGATCGGCAAAGTGGTTTGTGACAACGGAAGAAATTTGTTGGCAGCATTGAATTTGGGCAAGTTGACACATGTGCCGTACATGGCGCATGTGTGTAATCTGATTGTACAACTCTTTGTGCATAAGCACCCAGGCTTACAGGACATCCTGAAGCAGGCCAGGAAGGTGTGTGGCCATTTCAGGCGTTCCTACATGGCCATGGCGCACTTTACAGATATCCAGCGGCGAAACAACATGCCAGCGAGGCACTTGATTTTAGACAGCCCGACACGTTGGAATTCAACACTCCTAATGTTCAACCGCCTGCTCCAACAAGAAAAGGCCGTTAACGAGTATTTGTATGACCGGGGTGCTAGGACAGCCTCTGCGGAGCTGGGGATTTTTTTGCCACGTTACTGGACGCTCATGCGCAATGCCTGTAGGCTTATGCGTCCTTTTGAGGAGGTGACAAACCTGGTGAGTCGCACCCAGGGCACCATCAGCGACATCATACCATTTGTTTTCTTCCTGGAGTGTGCCCTGCAAAGAGTGCTGGATCAGGCCGTAGATGAGCATGAAGAGGAAGAGGAAGAGTTGTGGTCACCATCACCACCAGAAACAGCCTTATCAGCATCGCTTGCTGGACCTGCGGCAACGCTGGAAGAGGATTGTGAGGAAGAGGAGTCAGAGGAGGAATGTGGCTTTGAGGAGGGGGAAGAAGACCAACCACAACAGGCATCCCAGGGTGCTCGTTGTCACCTATCTGGTACCTGTGGTGTTGTACGTGGCTGGGGGGAAGAACATACCTTCAGTGAGATCAGTGAGGACGAGGAACGGGACATGACTAGCTCGGCATCCAACCTTGTGCAAATGGGGTCTTTCATGCTGTTGTGCCTGTTGAGGGACCCTCGTATAAAAAGGATGAAGGAGAACGACCTGTACTGGGTGTCTACGCTACAAGACCCCCGGTATAAGCATGGATAAAGGATGCAGCACTTCCAAAATAAATTAAAAAGTTGCTTTACACAGCGTTTAAGGGTGATGTTACAGCACAACGGCAATCTAACAGCGGAAGAGGTGAACATAATCCTCCTCCTCCCACGACCACGCCGGCAAGGAGAGGACGCTTTACAGACGTGTTGTTGATGGAGGACATGCAGAGCTTATTAAGTCCTATGCATCGCCACAGCCCTTCGGGGTCCACCCTCAGAGAACGACTCGACCGTCAGGTAACAGACTACCTCGCCATAACTACAGATATCGACACTATGAGGAGCGATGAACCCCTTGACTACTGGGTGTGCACTCTTGCCCTGTGGCCTGAGCTATCCCAATTTGCCATAGAACTTCTGTCCTGCCCCGCTTCAAGTGTCCTGTCAGAAAGGACCTTCAGTGCAGCAGGAGGTTTTGTCACTGATAAGAGAAGTCGCCTAGGTCAAAAAAGTCTAGATTACCTCACCTTTATTAAGATGAATGAGGGATGGATCCCGAAGGGACTGACAGTGGGCGATACATTTGATTAAAAAAGGCCTGATAGATGAGCTGCCTTGAGCTAATAATGGTCCACAAACTAACATCAATTTTTCTGGTCGCTACAACAATACCTAATTTTTGCATTTAAATTCTTTTATTGACAGAAGGTGTACAGCATGTAATGAAAAATAAAGCCTTTTTTAACAGTCTTGCATAACAGTTGTGCAAAAATACATATTTACAATAAAGACATTTTGTGAAAGTTAGCTGGCTATTCCTTCTTATTTTTACTTTTTAGGTTAATAATTTTTCTTATTTTTTACTGTGATTGCAATTTAAGAGATACCTAAAACATGGTAAAACAGACAATAGTAAAGAGTATATCTGCAGGAAACACCAAAGTCCTATTAGCTATCATCCCTCCAGCAGTATTAGCTTATTATTTACAATATCTAACCTGGGCAATCAACCTTGGGTTACCCTAGGGCAGGCTTCAGTAAGCGACCTCTCCTTTCCTGGGATGATTTTGCCGCTGGTTGCTTCTGAAGGGTCTCCAGGGCTCCCCCACTCCGGTCCTTCCCCCAGTGTCGCTTCAACCAGTAACAAATGTTTTATATTTGTAAAGCGACCCAATGATCCCCCTTGATAGAGGTTTATCTTTACAAATTTTGGAGAACCAATTTAAGATCGGTGTCCCCTGTTTCTGGGTCAGGGAGTGTGTGAAATGCCTCAGCCTACAGTAATTGGAATGTTCTGACAGCGGTGGCTCATGCTTGTCCTTCAGTTCCTCATAGGTGAGCATCTGGCCCTTTACTAACCAGTCTCCCAGTCTATCTAGTTTCCTTGACCTCCACCAGTGTTATGATGTTGTGCTCATGTGTTTCGGGGCCTGAGGGTGGTCAAGAATTGGGGTCATTTGGGTGGATCCAGGGAACAAACCCGTGTGTTTCTTGGCCCATTTCCAGTATGATAGTGAGTGTCTGATTAGGGGGTTTGGCGAGTTTTTAAGGCTCTGAGGCAATTCTGATAGCCAAGCCACCTTGTCCCAGGTTAAGGGCCTTAAAGTGTGGTTCTCTAAATACACCTAGGCCGGTTGATGACATATAGAATGTGCTATTGGGAGGAAAGATAGGTGACGTAACAGGTATTAAACTGATATGAATAAATAGTACAACTGAGCATATCACTCCTATCTGGTGGCACCTTAGATTGCACGCGCAGTGCCCCAAATTCGAAATAGAAGGTCCGACCAAGCATCTTTTTCCATCTCCCTGTTCCAAAAATCCATGCCATATACACATCCCCAGATAGGTGACGTAACAGGTTTTAAACTGATAGGAATAAATAGTACAACTTAATACACCACTCATATCTGGTGGCACATTACATTGCATGTGCAGTGCCCCAAATTTGAAGTGGGAGGACCGACCAAGCATCTATTTCCATCTCCCTGTTCCAAAAATCCATGCCATATACACGTCCCCAGATAGGTGACGTAACAGGTATTAAACTTATAGGAATATATAGTACAACTTAATACACCACTCCTATCTGGTGGCACATTACATTGCACGTGCAGTGCCCCAAATTCTAAGTAGGAGGTCCGACCAAGCATCTTTTTCCATCTCCCTGTTCCAAAAATCCATGCCATATACACGTCCCCTGATAGGTGACGTAACAGGTATTAAACTGATAGGAATAAATAGTAAAACTTAATACACCACTCCTATCTGGTGGCACATTACATTGCACGTGCAGTGCCCCAAATTTGAAGTGGGAGGACCGACGAAGCATCTTTTTCCATCTCCCTGTTCCAAAAATCCATGCCATATACACGTCCCCTGATAGGAGACGTAACAGGTATTAAACTGATAGGAATAAATAGTAAAACTTAATACACCACTCCTATCTGGTGGCACATTACATTGCACGTGCAGTGCCCCAAATTTGAAGTGGGAGGACCGACGAAGCATCTTTTTCCATCTCCCTGTTCCAAAAATCCATGCCATATACACATCCCCAGATAGGTGACGTAACAGGTTTTAAACTAATAGGAATAAATAGTACAACTTAATACACCACTCATATCTGGTGGCACATTACATTGCATGTGCAGTGCCCCAAATTTGAAGTGGGAGGACCGACCAAGCATCTATTTCCATCTCCCTGTTCCAAAAATTCATGCCATATACACGTCCCCAGATAGGTGACGTAACAGGTATTAAACTTATAGGAATATATAGTACAACTTAATACACCACTCCTATCTGGTGGCACATTACATTGCACGTGCAGTGCCCCAAATTCTAAGTAGGAGGTCCGACCAAGCATCTTTTTCCATCTCCCTGTTCCAAAAATCCATGCCATATACACGTCCCCTGATAGGTGACGTAACAGGTATTAAACTGATAGGAATAAATAGTAAAACTTAATACACCACTCCTATCTGGTGGCACATTACATTGCATGTGCAGTGCCCCAAATTTGAAGTGGGAGGACCGACAAAGCATCTTTTTCCATCTCCCTGTTCCAAAAATCCATGCCATATACACGTCCCCTGATAGGTGACGTAACAGGTATTAAACTGATAGGAATAAATAGTAAAACTTAATACACCACTCCTATCTGGTGGCACATTACATTGCACGTGCAGTGCCCCAAATTCGAAGTAGGAGGTCCGACCAAGCATCTTTTTCCATCTCCCTGTTCCAAAAATCCATGCCATATACACGTCCCCTAATAGTGGACGTAACAGGGATTAAACCGATAGGAATAGTACTACTTAACAGTACACACCTTATAATAACGCAGACAGAGGCAACGCAGTGAGAGAAGTCTGAAGAAGAGGAGTCAGAGGAGGAAGGTGGCTTTGAGAAGGTGGAAGACCAAACACAGCAGGCATCCCAGGGGGCTTGTTGTCACCTTTTGGGGACCCATAGTGGCTGGGTGGAGGAAGAGACCTTCAATGACATCAGTGAGGACAAGGAACGGGACATGGCTAGCTTGGTATCCAACCTTGTGCAAATGGGGAGTTTGCGGTTGTGCAAAGGGACTGTTTGCGGTTGTTTGCGGTGCATTAAACGGGGAGATTGGTCTGTTACTGTGAAGCAGGTGTAACCCTTACACTACCTGATCGATGAAGCATGTTATTCCAAACAATTTAGGAATGTTAGGTGATTTATGCCCTTTATGGCTTAAAACCAGACTCTGCATCAACTATGTAATTTTCCGTGGGAGTTTTGCCATGGATCCCTGTCTGGCATGCCACAGTCCATGTGTTAGTCCCCTTGAAACAACTTTCCCTTCACTATTGTGGCCAGAAAGAGTCCCTGTGGGTTTTGAAATTCACCTGCCAATTGAAGTCTATGGCGGATCGCCGATGTTCGCCCGTTCGCGAACATTTGATGGAATTCGCGTCTGCGGTTCGCGAACCGAAAATTTGATGTTCGCGACATCACTAGTCAAAAGTTGAAGTTCACAAGCCAACCTAACAGCAGATGGTTTGTAAGCTATAGCAATTATATTTATGTTATGTATAATGTAGCAGGTAATATTACAGAGATCTCAGAAAAATAAGGCTAAAACATTTTCCCATATATTTAAATTTGCTATAAAGGAGCTTTTCCATATAAGAGCTACATGTGTTTAGGTAAAACGTCCCCTTTAAAGTGTTGTTCTAATTCATAGATTGTTTACTTTTTTCCTATTAAAGTTTTAGATCACTTTCTTTCTTGCATGCCACAGTGGTAGTTATTTTGAGGGAAAAAATGATCAGTAAGTATAGTATGAAAACACTATTATATGCTTAAAAAAATTCTCAGTTATAAACAGGCTCCTACGTGTTGTGTCCAAACATGCCTTCTTGTTTTTTGAGGGATAGTGAGAGTGCTTGATGTGAGTGAAAATATGCACCAAAACACCTTTATCATTTTCAATATTTCTGAAGAAATCCTGTTTGGCCACAACACGTAGGAGCCTGATTTATTACTGACATGCTAACATTGAAGAAGAAGGAGGTAAGAGAGATAGCGCACAGAAACCTAGTGCAGGTCACTTCATGTATTACTGGTCACTCAATGTAGACAGTTATTAAGATGTAGACAATTATTAAGTCACCTTGAGAAACCTCAGTAATCTTTCATATAAAATCTAAGTGCGGCAAAATTTAATCACTATTGAATTATGTAAATATAAACCTTGTTGTCTCTTACCTGCTGACAGTTTTCAATCTGATGTTTATGTGAGGCAAGAAAATAGCCTAAAGCTCAGATGGAGCAGGAAGATGAACAAGACTAGGGGTTAATTAATCTTAATATTTTGTGTTAGATTTTGGTGAAGAGTTGTTTGGTGGAGAGATAAGAAGACTGGTCTAGAGTTAAGGAGAAATATGATTTGTTATTAAACTTCTTTATTATTTCCCTAGCACTTAAAAGGTGGTGCACAATCAACCAGAACTTCTTGATCTTTATTCAGTTTTTCCTCAGAACAATTGAAACTGAAATGAGTGTCCATTTTCATTTAGAAATTAAAAAATACATGAATTTCTAGCAAAGAAATGTATATATACTAAGTTTTATTAAGTTTGATTTTTGATATGTAGCATGAACCAATGGTCCTTGGAGAACCATAAACAAGGCAGGAATAAGACAACACCATACCAACATTTTAAGTTGCTGGCACTTGTTGAAAATAAATTATATTTGACACACTTGTGTTCAAAGAACCCCTAGATTCAAAGAAGCACCACCACCTCAAATATAGATTAGAGTACATGGGCGCACATGGCGTGCCCATAGCCGTACCACAGATCCTCCCTTCCCAGAAGTGTGGTTCAATCAGTATTGGGATCAAATACTTTTTTCCCTCACTGTATGTTCTTTATGAGAAATAACCGAATTTGCAAATTCTTGATCTAAAATCGTTAATATACTTTTTTTTTTAATTCATACGTGGGATCATAAGTAAGACATCTATAACATTCAATATCATTCAGTAATCTTAAGTTTTCTTGGAGATATTGTTCACATGATAATAGAACTGTGTTGCCCCCTTTATCTGAGGGCTTTATTATAAGTTCTGTATTTTTCCTTAATTCCTCTAGGGCAGACCTGGGCATTTTATGGCACAAGAGCCATCCCTGTTTGGCCCGCGGGCTGTATGTGGCCCGCTCGCAATAAAATACCCAGGTCTGATCATATATTTCTTTGGACTATGAATACAAAGTATCTCTTTGACAATGTTATGGCACCCGATGCACAGCCCAGGAGGAAGTGACTAAGCAGAGCTTCCCAGGCTCTAGACTGCCAGGCCTCCGTCAGCCCCTGCCCCGGATCCCATTGCTCAGTAGTTGGGTATCCTTCCCCTGCCGGAACTTCATACAGCAGGGGAGGGGAATTCCTAACGATGTCACGTGACCCTGCAGTATGAAGCTCCAGGAGGGGAAAGATACCCAACCTCTGAGCAATGGGATCTGGGACAGGGACTGCAAGTAAGAGGGGGGGGGTGAATGAAGTGCAGGGGGATAGACGGGGGTGGATAGTGTGACATGGGACCCTTGGGGTTTTAAGCGGTTGAATAATGCTCCTGAGGGGGGCCTGTTTTTTTTTGGGGGGGGGGGTGGAGTGAAAGGTGCTGCTGAGGGGGCCTTGGGGGTGAATATGGCTGCTGAGGGGCTTAGGGGGATGAATGATGTGACAAGAGGGTCCCTGAGTTTTTTGGGGGGGAGTGAATGATGCTTCTGAGGGGCACTGTTTTTTTGGGGGGTGGGTGCTTCTGAGGGGGCCCTGCTCATTGGGGCGTGAATATTGCTGCTGAGGGGGCCCTGAGGTGTTTGTGGGGTGAATATGGCATCTGAGGGGGTTGTGGATAGAATGGTGCCGCTGAGGGTGGCCTGGGATATTGGGGGGTGAATATGGCTGATTAAGGGTTTAAGGGGGGGGGGGTGAATGGTGCTGCTAAGGGGGGTTGGGGGGGAATGGTGCTGCTGAGGGGGCCTGGGGTGTTGGAGGTGAATGATGCTGCTGAGTGGGGCTGGGGGGGGGGATTGCTGCTGAGGGGGTTGTAGTGGTGAATGGTGCAGCTGAGGGGGCCTTGGATGTTTGACAAGAAAATGTAGTTTTATACATATATAAATGTACATATATGGCACTGGAGGATGGTCCTCCACAACAGTCCCAGTTTCTAATTTGGCCCCTTTGGCAAATTAATTGCCCACCCCTGCTCTAGCCCTATTAATGTTCTCTTGGAGAGATTATTAGTGTTAATTTTTGTGTAACCAGTGATTACAAATCTTTACAGACTAAATCAACAAAAAATTCCACCTGGGGTGACATACTAAACTTTTCGGTTTGAGTTCAGTATAAAGTTCAGTGAAAGTATTCAGTATATAGGGTTAAAAGGAAAGAAAACCTTTATTTTAGTTTAAGTTATAGAAAAACATTATTTATACAAATTGTGGCAGAGCGCCCCCTTCTGGCGGGATCAACGCTCTGTTTATGTAACTTTTTATGCTCTTTATGGAGGACTCTGGAGCCTTTGTATGCTTTTTACAGGCTTTAATAAGTGGTTGGCATAATCTAAATAAACATAGCTTGTGGTCAGCATGAAATAAACATCTACTCAAACAGGCTTACTTACTTGCAGGAACGCCACTGACTAGCCCTGGGACCGCTAATCGGCCTGCAGGTAAAAACAGTACCTTTTGTATCACAGAGGGGTGGTACCTTTAAGTCCAGTCACTTAGCTGCAATGGATCCTCTTCTGCTTGCAGCGAATGTTCTCCTTTAAATCAGGTGTAGTCACACAGCCTGATCCCACAATGGCAGCTTCACTTGCTGCTCTGGCACACTTGCTTCTCAGTCTCTGGTGCTCTCTCTTTCTGGAGCTCACTGGTGCTCGCTCTCTCTCTCTGGAGCTCTCTGGTGCTCGCTCTCTCTCTGGAGCTCTCTGGTGCTCGCTCTCTCTCTGGAGCTCTCTGGTGCTCGCTCTCTCTCTGGAGCTCTCTGGGTCCACACCCAGCCTGAAACCCCCCTGCTGGTTGCTTCAGGAGGCCTTTTAAAGAAACTTCCAGCTGGGCCTGATTACACCTCAAGCTTAACTCCGTAGCTCCTGGTGTAAATAATAACGTCTCAGGGATTAGTCCTCTTCCTAACGCTGCGTCCACACTGGCTTCTGGGGGCAAACCATCACATCTCCTCCCCCTCAGCTCGACACCATAGGGTTGAGCGACAACGCCGTGAGGCCGTTTATGCCACCATCCTACTGTCCGGCCATTCTTGCGCCAGTAAGACCTTCCCAATAGTGCTGAAGCGTCTGCTTTATCAGCTTTCTCATCTTGAAGCGCTCTCTTCTTCGCACCGCCCGGGACATTGCCCACACATCGTGGGTAGGACACCGGCCCGCCCGTCACTCCGAGTGCCCTCCTCCAGGGACCCTTCAAAAGTACTCGTCGTACTACTGTATGAGAACTCACTTCTCCATAACGTCTCTTCCCTGGGGTATCAAGCAGATCACTCAGTCGCTCCCTCATTACAACCTGATGGGGTTTAGTGTAGGGCTCAAATATCAGAGAGTCAGCTGCCCTCGCCGAGTACAATTCTTGGCCAAATTTAGTGACCTCTTGAGATTGTCGTGCTTCCTTTCTCAGTCCATTCTGTAGGGTCTCCAATTCTCCCCCTGTAGGCTCATCAGTAGCATCCCTCTCAACTTCATTATACAACAGCAACTTCCTGTGCTGTCTTTCTTCCCTCTGTTCCTTGCTCCCTCTATTCCAGGTGCTCCTATTGTCTGGCTGACAATTCTCACCAGAACGTATGAGCTTCATACAAGCACCTTGCTTCTGTTCTGGCCCAGGATCCGCTATAGACTCCAAAGGTAGGCCCCCTCTCAGGGCTGCGTCTTGCTCTTGGGTCTGTACTTCATCTTTCTTTCTGTGCAGAGTAAGCATGCTCTCCGTCTTTGCTAGAAAGAAGCTCTCAGACTCTTGTTTTTCCTGGAATAACTCCAGCTGTTTGGCAACGTCCAGCTGACTACCAACAGATAGGCTAGTATACTTCTTAGTAGCCTCTTGTATCCTGAATTCCTGTACAACATTTTTATTTTCTGCATCCTCAGCCTTCACCCATTTTATTTCTTCTTTTAGTGACTTCTCTAATAGCTTTGCCTCCAAGGCGTTCAGCTTTTCATGAACATTTTCTAAATTTTCTTCTTTAATAGAGTGGTCATTATGGATTACTTGTTCTTCAGAAATGCTTTGGGCAGATGGGTCATGCACTTCTTTTGTTGCCGAGTCACTATTCACAACCTCAGGGTTAGAAGAAGATTCATTTTCTTTCTGGAATGTCTCTACCCCCTGACCATCTTGTCCTGATTCATGTTTATCTGCATCCTGATGGATTTGCTGTTTATCTCCTGTGCATACAGTCTCAGATAACTGTTCTGATGATACAGTTTCAGCTGATATGGTCTGTGACTTATGAGTGTCCATAACCTGTTCCCCACTATCAGAAGACTCTTTATTTATGGCATGCTCATTAACATGAGCAGACATCTCAGGCACTTGGGTTGATTTTGGTGGTACTGCGATTGGCTCATGCATTGCGGACTCTTCTGGCTCGGAAGTCGGTATAGATTTTCCTACCGGTTCATGAGCTTCCTGCGAACATCGTTCTGCATTTAATGTAGCGTCTTGAGTACACAGGTTCTGGAGGTCAGTGTTAGTCTCTTCTGGAGATGCATCACACTGAACCAACTGTCTCTTCATATCAGATGAATTGGCCATCCTCTGTATTTGTGGAGCATGAAATAGCAGCTCCCTCTGTATTACAGTTGCTTTCCTCTGTTTACGGGATTCCTCTATCTCTTGTGGCTGAGAGCTGGAAATGGTGATTTCTCCTTCTCTCTGAGATGCACAATTAGGGAGGAGATCTGGCCTCTCCTGTTTATCCTTGTGCTGCAGCTCCCACACAACGGATTCTTTCAGCTTATACCTGGGAGGACTCCTCCTCTGGTTCCATCTAGGCATCTGTAACTTACTCCTGTAGGACACTCTGTAGTCTTCCAACGAAGTCTTCCTTCTCCATTCAGGAATATCATTAGGCATCTTCCGGATACCCTTCCTTTTAGTAGTAACTTGCCCATCTGTCTTCTCTTTAGAAAGGCTTCCAGTTACTTCTTCTTTTGTAAAAACACTGGCTTTATTCATTTGTTTGATCTCTTCCTTCTCTGAATCAGAGATCTTTATCAGGCACTTTCTTTGTCTAGACACCTCAGGAGTATTCACCCCGGGCAGGTGACTGTGTCTGTCCCTTTTCCCTTGGTCTTGGCTCACAACTTTAGTTGCTTTTAAATCATCATTAGCTTGCTTCAGGGACAAAAGTTCTTTTTCAGACTCCTCTGTCTCTTTTGCCGTTTCTTTTTCAGCGGTTTCTGTTATTTTCCCAGCAATCGTGTCAGCTGTTCCTGCAGTCTTTTTCACTTTCTCTGCAGTCTCATCAGCAGCTCCTGCCGTCTCTGCGCCGGCTCCTGCCGTCTCTGCGCCGGCTCCTGCCGTCTCTGCGCCGGCTCCTGCCGTCTCTGCGCCGGCTCCTGCCGTCTCTGCGCCGGCTCCTGCCGTCTCTGCGCCGGCTCCTGCCGTCTCTGCGCCGGCTCCTCTGTCAGCCCGCCAGTTCCTTGCTTGTCTATCTTTGACAATATCATAAAATGACTTCTCAACGCCAAGCTCCAATGGGGTGTCCATAATATTTGGATGGAAATCTCTCCTTGTCATGCCAGTCACACCTTTCTCGTGTGCTTGAAGTATAGGAGCACTTCTCCGGCTAGCTTGTTGCACCCCCAGCGCCTTTATGCTGGCTGTAAAGTACGCCTTCTGTTCATTCTGGGAGTCTATCCTCATCCTCTCATCAGGGACCCCGTACACTGGTTTGTGGTAGGGATGGGCATGCTCTTCTTCGGTATTCCATCTTCTATTATCAGATTTTTCCCACAGACAGGTAGGGGCCTGTCCAAATTGTGAGACTTCCCCTCTGTACTGTAACTTCTCCTTATTACAACTCAGGTACTCTTTGTTCTTATATTTCTGGGTACTGATTCTCTGTGCTCTGACATCCCGGGTAACTCCAACTCTGGCAAGGATCTCAGCTTTGAGGTCATCATAATTTTCTATCTTTTCTTCATTCAAGCTCAGATAAGCTTTCTGAGCTTCGCCAGTCAAATACGGGGCAATGAGGCTGACCCAGTACCGTTTGTGCCATGCCTCCCTAATGGCTGTTCTCTCAAAAATGGTGAGGTATATGATCACATCATCATCCTCTGTCAGCTCCAAAAGAAGTTCATTGGCTCTAACTCTGGCCGCATCTTTTCTATATTTTTCCAGTATAGCCTCATTCTGGGTTAACTGGATGGCCCACTTTCTATTGAACTCTTGCTGAGCAGCTGTGGCCTCTCTCATGCCGATTATTCTCTCCTCTGCTTGTCGTTGCCACTTCTCTGTGGCCTCTCTCAGGCAGATTATTTCCTCCTCTGCTTGTCGCCGCCACTTCTCTGTGACCTCTCCCAAACATGCAGCAGCACCTCTTAGTTTATCCTCTTTTGCAGCATGGGCTCCGTCCGCTGCAATTACTTTTTGCCATTCCTGCTGACAAGCTCCGCCCACTTTCTGGCGTGTAGTGGCATCTACCAGGGCTTTCACTAGTTCCTCCATGGACATCTTGTAAGGTGGGCTGTCTTCTTAATACAGACAATTTAGCATCCCACTTCTGACACCAACTGTGGCAGAGCGCCCCCTTCTGGCGGGATCAACGCTCTGTTTATGTAACTTTTTATGCTCTTTATGGAGGACTCTGGAGCCTTTGTATGCTTTTTACAGGCTTTAATAAGTGGTTGGCATAATCTAAATAAACATAGCTTGTGGTCAGCATGAAATAAACATCTACTCAAACAGGCTTACTTACTTGCAGGAACGCCACTGACTAGCCCTGGGACCGCTAATCGGCCTGCAGGTAAAAACAGTACCTTTTGTATCACAGAGGGGTGGTACCTTTAAGTCCAGTCACTTAGCTGCAATGGATCCTCTTCTGCTTGCAGCGAATGTTCTCCTTTAAATCAGGTGTAGTCACACAGCCTGATCCCACAATGGCAGCTTCACTTGCTGCTCTGGCACACTTGCTTCTCAGTCTCTGGTGCTCTCTCTTTCTGGAGCTCACTGGTGCTCGCTCTCTCTCTCTGGAGCTCTCTGGTGCTCGCTCTCTCTCTGGAGCTCTCTGGTGCTCGCTCTCTCTCTGGAGCTCTCTGGTGCTCGCTCTCTCTCTGGAGCTCTCTGGGTCCACACCCAGCCTGAAACCCCCCTGCTGGTTGCTTCAGGAGGCCTTTTAAAGAAACTTCCAGCTGGGCCTGATTACACCTCAAGCTTAACTCCGTAGCTCCTGGTGTAAATAATAACGTCTCAGGGATTAGTCCTCTTCCTAACGCTGCGTCCACACTGGCTTCTGGGGGCAAACCATCACAAAATATATGATTTTTTTCCTCACTGTATTTTTGTAACTGGTAGTAATGAGTCAGTCCACTGCCAACCTCACTGAGTGTACATCCTGTCACATGTATGCATGGCTAGAGCAGTTGATCCAGGGTCCATAAATATGTGGCAGGTGTGAGCTTGTTGCCTCTCTGGAAGCTCAAATTGGAGAACTGGAGAGAAGAATTGCATCACTATTGCTTTACTGGAAATGGAGTTGGTGCGTATTGAGCACAGTTTGACTGGGCCTTGCATTGAGGGTGGAGTTGGGACTAGTGAGGATATTGAGGAGGGTAGCTGGTTTACAGATAGAAGGGGAAGCAGAGGGAACACCAACAGATTTGCCAGATTGAGTGAATGGCAATGCCAGATAGAGCTGTTCCCTCTGACAGCCAGGAGACCAGTTCTACTGGACGAGAGGGAGGGCAGGTTAGGTAAAGCAACAGACAGTTTTTTTGTGGTAGGGGGTTCTATTATTGGGAAGGTAGACAGGGGGATTTGTCACCCAGATCTCAGCAATCAAAACAGTTTGCTGTCCCCTGGTTGCTCGGGTTCGGCATGTTGTTGATCGGGTAGATAAATTGTTTTGAGTACTGGAAATATTGTTACCAGTGACACAGCAAGGGGAAAATGGAGTATGCTAAAGAATGATTTTAGAGAACTATGAAGTAAGCTTAAGGCAAGGACCTCCAAAGTAGTATTTTCTGAGATACCACCAGGCCACGTGCTAGCCCAGGGAGACAGAAGGAGTTTAGGGAGGTTAATGAGTGGCTAAGAAAGTGGTGTACTAAGGAGGAGTTTGGGTTTTTAGAGCACTGGGCTGATTTCTCACTTGGGTACAATCTCTATAGCAGGGATGAGGGAGCTTATGTGCTAGTGGAGCGGATGGTAGAAAGTCTGGGGAAGTTTTTAAACTAGTAGGTGGGGGGAGGGATCAGATGAAAGTAATGGGGTAGAAAGTATACAGGGTGAAAGGGATAAATTAATTACCCATGGGGGAGGAGAAGGGGAGGGTTAATGTAGACAATAGGGAGGTATTGCGAAGTAACTCAAGGTGGCAAGCACTTCAAAACTTTAGAGTCATAGCAACATAAGGTGTATGCTTGCTAATGCCAGAAGCTTGTCAGGGCAAATTAGGCGGGCTAGAATTATTAGTGGTACCTGAAAAATGGGACATGATAGGTATTACTGGAACCTGGTGGGATGAAATTCGTGCCTGGACAGGTAATTTGGATGGTTATAACCTATTAAGGAAAGATAGGGGGGAAGGGTAGAAGAGGAGGAGGGATATGTCTATCTGTTAAGCCTGATTTAAAGCCTATAGTCAGAGAAGATATTTATGGTGGAACTAGTGATAATGTTCAATCCTTATAAGTTGAGTTAAATAGTGGAGGAACAAATCCTAAATGACTATTGGTAGGAGTATGCTATAAACCCCCAAATATAATTGAAGGTGAGGAATTGGAAATGGAAAATACAGCTAAGCATGGTCAATTTCTAATAATGGGAGATTTTAACTACACTGAAATAAACCAGATGAGACCAGCAGTTCAGCTAAGGGGAACAAGTTCTTGAGTACACTCAGGGATCATTATTTGACCCACGCTATACAAGAACCTATTCGAAATTAGGCTATATTTAATTTATTTATCCCAAATAATATTGATTTACAGCCTCATTAAATGAGTTCCCTCGGTCCTCACAAAAGACAGTTTTTTGCTGTTTGCGAGGACCCCTGCAGCCTCCTTTGCGAGATGACACCCAAAAAACAGCCGAGAATAGGCTCCGAGAGAGCTACATAGTAACACACAGCCATAAACCTTGCACCTCGGAAGAATCCCTACGGGCACAAAAAAGTGCCTCTAAAGCATATACGTGCTGCATAGGAGCAGAATGACACCGCCTTCTCATGCTCCCCCCTGCTACCTAAAAACAACCCCTTGCAGCGGGGGTCCCTGATCAGCATCAATCAGGCCCCAGCTGCATTTAAATATTCAAATTCCCCCCTCTAACCTATTAACCCCTACCTACCTAACATTACCTACCTAACCACCTATTAAACGCTTCACCCTACTAATTACACAAAATAAAAAAAGCTAAGGTGCCAAAAAAAAAAAAAATATGTTACCAAATATAAAAAAAAAACAAGGTACAAAAAAAGGACATTACAAACACCCCCACACTACAAAAAAAAAGAACATCACAACCCCCCCACTACAAAAAATAAAAAAATAATTACACACCTGCAAAGAAAAGGCATACACAAATATACATAACATTATAGTAATAAATACATTATAAATATACCCCTAACTACAATATATTTCCCCTATCAATACATTTACCCCTATCTATACATAACCCCCTAGCCATACATTACCCGCATCTATACATTATCCCCTATCTAGACATTATGCCCTTTCTAGACATTACCCCCTATCTATACATAACCCCTATCTATACATAATAACCCCCTATCTAGACATTACCCCCTATCTATACAATTCCCCATAAATCAAAGCTAAAATAGAATAAATAAAACCGCATACCTTTGTAGATGTCCCTTGCAGGCATCTGCACCTTCTGATTGGCTGCAGTCTGATTGACAGTGACAACATCCAATCAGAAGGTGCAGATGCCTTCAACCAACCACCCCATGGGGGTGTATCCCATTGTGATTGGCTGAAGGCAATAGTGCCTTCTGATTTGTTTAAAAAAGATTGACATTCTGATTGGCTCACACCTTTGCACCTTCTGATTGGCGGAAATTTGATTGACAGCCTTTTCAGCCAATCAAAAGGCGCCAATGCCCATTTTCTACCGTAACAAGCTTTGGAGACCTCATTAACGTCGGGTAGCTCCACGAGTGCGGAGCTCCTTTGTTTTTTTTTGGAGTTTTTTTTAGAGCGCAGATTCTTTAAGCCAGGGCAGAAAAGGAGAAGGCCGGGGACATCGCGAACAGGTCCGTTTTAAATGTGTAATGTTTATTGTTTATTTATGTTGTGTGTATTTGTGTATGTGTTATACTAATCTGATGCTTCTTTTTTCCAGGAGCCAAGCCAGAGAACAGAAGAAGATGGACGGGGACATGGTGGAAAGGTGAGCCCAATACTGTATTTGTAATGTTTATTTTTATATGTACTGTTTAATTCTGTAATAATGTGTTGTTTCTTTTTTTCTTAGGGGGTGCCATCTGAAGGGACATCTTCAAAGGTAAGTGGATTTATTTATTCTATTTTAGCTTAGATTTAGGGGTTATTGTTTAGATAGGGGGTAATGTCTATATAGGGGGTAATGTATAGATAGGGGGTAATTCTAGATAGGGGGTAATGTATAGATAGGTGGAAATGTAAAGATAGGGGGTGATGTCTAGATAGGGGGTAATGTCTAGATAGGGGATAATGTATAGATAGGGGTTTATGTATAGATAGTGGGTAATGTCTAGATAGGCCGAAATGTATTGTAGTTAGGGGTATATTTATAATGTATGTATTACTGTAATGTTATGTATATTTGTGTAGGCTATTTCTTTGCAGGTGTGTAATTTTTTTTTTATTTTTTGTAGTGGGGGGGTTGTGATGTTCTTTTTTTGTAGTGAGGGGGAGTTTGTAATGTCCTTACATAGAGGGGGGTTAATTTTAGGTGCCAGGGTGGTACTTGGAGTACCCCCCATGGTAAGGCTTGTATGTAGAACTGCCGCGGAGGTCCCGTTCAGGACCCCCACGGCAAGTGATGAGGTGGGAATCCTGCGAGATCATCTCGCAGGCTGTCACTCCTCCTGCACTGTTGCTCACACGTTGCTCGCAGCAGGGCTAATTTAATAGTGTCGTAACTTTTCTTTTAAATTTGAAGCACGTAGGGCTTAAGTTCTAACCTCGTATCTACGAGGCTGAAATTTAATATGGCTGATAATATTAAATATAGAAATAGGTGAGCCCTTGGGGAATAGTGATCATAACACAGTCTCATTTGAGATTGAATTGATGTAAAAATACTGAAAACTAATGGAAAACATTTAAATTATTACTTAATATACTGTGTGAAAATAAAAGGAACAGGAGTAAATTACATCCCATGTAGCTTAACATTGATTTAAAGATCATGTTAAGGAAAAGAATGCGGGCATTTAAATTATTCAGGAAAGAGGGAACAGAGGCAGCTTTATGTGAGTATAAGGAAATCAACCAGGGTTGCAAAAGAGCTATTCGAGTGGCTAAAATAGAAAATGAAAAGTTAGTTGCAGCAGAGTAAGATTTAACCCTAAAATATTTTTTAAATATATTAATAGGAAGAAGGCCAGGAAGGAAGCTATAGGAACACTACAATGTGAAACAGGCCAACTGATAAATAGTGACCAGGAAAAGGCAGATGAGATAAATAAGTTATTTTCTTTGGTATACACAAGGGAGGTACCAGTGGTTGGGATACAGAAACAAAATGGGGCCACATTACCTTCACCAAATAATTGGTTAACGCAGGAAAAATCCAAAAGAGATTGGAAAAAATACATGGTAATTAAGCACCAGGTCCTGATGGAATTCATTCAAGGCCACTGAGTGTAATTGCCAAACCATTATATCTAATTTTTCAAGACTCACTCACCACAGGGTCACTACCAGATGACTGGAGAAAAGAAGATGGAATATATATATTTAAGAAGGGAGCAAGAGAAAATATAGGGAATTATAGACCAGTAAGCCTCATATCTGTAATCGAAAGGGTTAATAAAGTATAGTATACACAAATATGTCTATTTAAATACGATTATAAGTAGGAGTCAACGTGGGTTTATGATTATATTATTCCTTTTTTTTTTTTTTTTATTCTTATTTTTTATTTTTCCATTGCATATCAAAAATGTACAGAATACGTCAAGAATGTAATATATGTAAACATGTCTATACATTGATAAATAACTCTTCATTTTATCACAAAACAGTTCGATTAAATATGCTAAAAGAAGTGAATATAAAATTTGTATCTCTCCGAGGGTTTGAGAACTGTAATTGGTATTGGAGTTATAACAGCTATTCTATTTAAGATATTCTTCTTTCCTTTTCCTCCACGCAGTTTTCAAGTAGAGTCTCAAAGTCAATCCTAGAGAGTTAACTTATTTACAAAAACAAATACTATCTCCATGTGTCTAGTTCTGAATTATTAGAGTGTAGTATATTCTCCTCCCTTATTACTATTCAACAAAGAACTTATAAAGTAGTCCAGTCTTTCTTACACTGACCTCATCATGGACCTCTAACTTTCCAGATGTCCCAACAGGAGGCCCACCGTTTGTATCTCACATCAAATTCCGCTGAGAAGTGGCTCATGGTTTGAATATGGTCAATTTTCTGTAGTACTTCTCTAAATGTAGGGGTAGTGTGTTTCCAATGTTTGGCTATAATGCATCTAGATGCCAAGAATATCTGATTGGTTAGGAATTGCTCGCTTTTTGTTAGTTCCTTGTTTGGGAGTCCTAATAGTGCTTCTTCTGGTTTTTGCTTTATAGTTTTCCCCCACAATTTCTCTAGCGTGTTGTATGTTGCCTGCCAAATATGTCTAATTTTGGGACATTCCCAAAGCATGTGGGTTAACGAACCTATATGTCCACATCCTCGAAAACATTTGTCAGAGTGTGTTTTGTTTGATTGGTGAAGTCTCGTTGGTATGAGGTACCATCTCATGTTTTTAATGCGTTCTCTTTCAAGGTGATGTTTAAAGATGACATGTTGGCCTGTTTGATAACCTGATTCCATTGTTTGTCGTCTAGTGTGATATGTAAGTCTGATTCCCATGTTTCTTGTTTGTGTGGCTTGTTTGCACCAGACAGCTCAGAGAGGTTTTTATATATAACTGAAATGTTGCCCTTGCCTCCGGGGTTGTTAATGCAACACTGTTCATATATTAATTTTTTGTTCTGGCTATTTGATTTTGTAGTCTGAAATATCGTTTGTTTGATTATCATTAGATTAATCCATTCATTGTTGGGTATTTGATTTAATGTGCCCCCTTGCGCCAGAGTCCAGGTGTCTGCAACTATAGTCAGGTTTTTTTGTATCCACCATTTCATCTGAGAGCTTTTGTTGGCGTAGTCCGCCTTCTGTGATTGCCAAAGAGGGGTTAGGCCTGAGCCTATATGTATCATGGGGGATTTTTTATTTATTTCCCTCCAAGTTTTCAGTGAATTGCGGATACAGCTTGTAAGGTTTTGTGTTTTCAATTCTGTGTGTAAGCTTAGCCACAAAGCATGTGATAAAGTTATATGATTATCTTCTAAAATTTGTCTTTCTATCTCGACCCATGTTGGGATGGCTTCTTTTTTATACCAGCTGGTCATTTGTGCCAGTCTTGTGGCTTTATAATAAGTAACCAGGTTTGGGAAAGCTAGACCCCCTTTTTGTGTGGGTGCGTGCATCGTATTTTTATTAATTCTTGGTTTCTTTTGATTCCAGGTGAATTTAAGGAGAGTTTTTTGTAGTGATTTTATGGCTGTTAAATTAATTGGCGTCGGAATCGCCCTAAATAAGTATAGAATTTTTGGGATAATATTCATTCTGATAGCGTTTATTTTACCAATCCAAGATATATTGTAGGATGACCATTTCTCTATGTCCTGTTTTATTCTACTGATAATTTGGGGAAAGTTAGCTTCATATACTTGTTCTGTCGAGCCTGGGATATTAATTCCCAGATAAGTCAGGTATTTTTGAGCCCATTTCATGGAAAACATTTTATCTAAATTGTCTAGCACTTTTCTGGGGAGTGTAATGTTGAGTGCCTGACTTTTAGCCGCGTTGATTTTAAAACCTGAGATGGTGCCGAATTTCGTGAGTAATTGGAGTAAGTTGAGAGCAAAATATCAGTGAGAGCAAAATATCATCTGCGAAGAGATTGATTTTGTATTCCTTAGGGCCTACCTTTATCCCTTTTATGTCCGGGCAGTTCCTGATTGCAGTCGCCAGGGGTTCCAGGCATAGAGCAAATAATAGAGGGGAGAGTGGGCAGCCCTTTCTAGTCCCTCTGGTAATTTTGAGTTTTTTAGAACTAAATCCCTGATATGTTATGGATGCCTCTGGGTTCGCGTATAGGGCCTGTATACCTCTTATAAAGCTTTCTCCTAGACCTATTCTAGCCAGCACTTCCCACATGAATGTCCAATCTATTCTGTCGAATGCTTTTTCCGCGTCAAGTGATAATAGCATTGAGTGTATATTGTTCCTTTTAGCTATTTCTATTAGGTTCAACACTCTCCTGGTGTTATCTGGAGCTTCTCTGTCTGTAATAAAGCCTACTTGATCTGGGTGGACAACCTTGGGTAATAACGGGGCCAGTCTATTCGCCAAAATCTTTGAGTATATTTTAATATCGGTATTAATTAGTGAAATTGGCCTGTAGCTTCCACATTGGGCTGGGTCTTTACCTTCTTTAGGGATTACAATAATCTTTTAAAAATTCATTAAATAACTCGTGTAAATATGGGAGTAATTGTTGTGAGCATTGTTTGTAGTAAAAGTTTGTAAACCCATCTGGGCCAGGCGCCCCATGTGATTTAGTTGTCTTAATTGCCTCCTTAATTTCTTCTAACGTTATGGGCCTAGTTAAATCTTCAGCTTGGGTTTTCTCAATTTGTGGGAGTTCTGTTGAGTTTAAGAAACTACTTATTTGTGAGTTGTGGGCTTTGGACCCTGAATGTGGAGGGGCTGAGTATAGCTCCTCGTAGAAGTGTCGAAATGTTTCAGCTATCTCATTCGGTTTAAAGACCAGTTTGTTAGATTTGTTACTTATCTTTGGGATGAAGGAATTTACCCTTTGTGTTTTCAATTTTTTGGCTAACATGGTGTCAGGTTTGTTGGCGCTTCTGAACATTGTGGCCTGCAATCGTTGGAGAATGGTCACTATTTTTTTCATAAGTATTGAATTTAGTTGTTGCTTTTGGATCAAAATTTCATTATAAATTTTTGGGTCGTGTTTCCTCGTGAATTGCGCCTGTAGGTCCGCGATTTTAGACTTAATAGTGTTCATTTGTGCTTGATCTAATTTTTTCGTTGTTGCTCCTATTTGAATGCAAACCCCTCTAATGACTGCTTTATGGGCTGCCCACACTCCCCCCCTGCTTACCTCGCCCCCATTATTGACTGCAAAATAGTAATCTATTGCTTTGGTAATTTTGTCTTTAGATTTAATGTCATTGAATAGGTGTGGATTTAGGGTCCATGACGGAGACCGCCCTGATGGGATGATGCCACTTAATGAGATCTGAACCAAATCATGGTCCGACCACGCAATGGGGTGTATATTTGCGTCTATTAGGTTGTGGGCTAGTCGCTGTTGAATCAGCACATGGTCGATCCTTGAGTGGGATTGGTGTCTAGAGGAGAAGAAGGTGTATGACCTATCTGAAGGATATATTGCTCTCCATGTGTCTATCAGACCGTGGGATTTTAGATTGTGTTTGAACGCTTTGGTGGCTGCTGGCGTAGTGTGTGCGGAAGATTTGGAAGACCGGTCTCTGTCTGGATCTAGTACGGTGTTCATGTCCCCCCATAATACTAGGGTGGATGGTTCCCATTCCGTCATAATTTGTGATATTTTATCGAAGAATTGTGGATGTTTGGTATTTGGAGCATAAAGGTTAAGGAAGGTTATCTTTTGTTCTTGGATGGTCCCGTGGATTGCAATATATCTACCTTCTGGGTCTGATTGAGTCCTGGAGTGGCAAAAATTTAATCTATTGTGCACTAAGATTGTCACTCCCTTTTTCTTCTCTTTAGCTGTAGCATGGTATGTTTGTCTGTATGTTTTCCCCCAGTATTTGGGGACAGCTAATTTTTTAAAATGTGTTTCCTGGATCATGACTATGTCTCCCCTAAGTTTTTGATATTCTTTTATTACTATCCCTCTTTTAACGGGTTCATTAAGGCCCTGGGTATTGTGTGAGATGATGTTAAGATTCATAGTGTGTCCTACCTTTTGGCTCTTTGTTCCTTATGGGAAGTAAGTCGTAGCGGGATGATGTTTCGATGTTTTGCTGAGACTGTCCGGTAGGCCTCCTGCTGGGTTTGCGTAGAGTTCACCTGGAAGCTAGTTCTAATGGGGTAAACAAGAAGGTGGATATAGATGTTAATTCGTGCACAATGATAGCAATATGCAAAGGCAACTCTATTAGTGTTCTCTACTGTGCTTTGTTGGTAAGGGTTTTGGATTGATTAAGTTTATATTTTAAATGTGTCACTGGGATGTGAACTGTTTCACTAGAATGTAAAAATTCAGGTATTTTAAATATTTGTGGAGATAGTAGTAATAAAACTATCGAAAGGATAGCACTCGCTATCCTCCTTAACTTGTTTGGTGAGTCCACCCGTGTCTTTATATGACACTGCGTGGAATCGCCTGTTTTTTAAACTAAAACAAATTGCCCATAGGGGGCTTTATAGGAAGTCTATAACTTTTAAAGTGAAAAGTGGCCTTACATATGTCTAAATCATTTTCTGCTCCGAGGGTTTCTGGAATCAGTCCATTAAGAGGCCCAAGATAGCAATATCTACCAGGGAATTGAATTAGTAGGGCTCTAGCTAACTTATCGTATTTAGAACTAATGAGGTCTATTAGGTAGTCATTTTAATGTCAGCCCATGAATCATTTCAGGGAAACTGTAATTTGAATATATCTATTGTAAGTTACAAAGGGATCCATGGTTGGTCTGTTGTAGAGCTGTGGGCATGTTGTGGTGTAGCTAGCTTCTCATATTAAGATCCAAGATTATCTACTGGAAGAGCATTGTAATGTCTTCATCAAAAACAACCGGGAAGAATGCAGTGCTATCTGGTTCTATAACAACTTGGCCTGACTTAGATTGAATAAAGATTCCCTCATGACATCATTATAGACCTCTCATGGAAAAAAGACAAGAGAGAAAAGACAAAATGATGCATCATATTACAACAATTTGGATTTAAGAGTTCGTCTTGTTCGGGAGTGTGACATTTCTCTCTCTGTCTCGACGTGTTGATACTCTTCTTCTCTCTCCTCGATGTCTGTTCTCCATGAGTAGTTCAGGAGTCGCCTGCAGGTGGATGTCCCAAGAGGACAATAGACTGATACCTTCTTCCAAGGATCTGACGGAGTAGAACTTGTTATCTCTTGATATGGTCAGGCGGAATGGAAAGCCCCAGGAGTATCTCCAGCCCTGAGCAAGGATGCAGTCCAGAAGAGGTTTCATATTTCTCCTTTTGGAAAGCGTTAGCTGTGATAGATCAGAAAAAATCTGAGGTTGTTGTCCTTCAATTTCAGGTACGCCTCCCCTGGATGCTTTCATAAACATCTCCTTTGTGGTGAAATAATGAAATCTTGCGATGATATCTCTAGGTCTATCCTTCATGTTTGGGCGTCCCCCCAGAGCTCTGTGTATACGATCTAAGTTGTATTGTTCTGAATTTAGCTCTGGTAACAAAAATTCACACAGTTCATACATGTATCCTTTCAAGTCAGTCACCGATTCAGGGACGTTGCGTATTCTCACGTTCTGTCTACTAGATCTGTTTTCTAGGTCCTCCTGAAACAGGAGGTGATTAGCTTGTTCTTCTTTTAGTGAAGAAATTTCTGCTTCTAGTAGATGGTGAGATTGTTGTAGCTCTTCGTATTTTTCTTCAAGTATATTTGTCTTAGTGTCTATCTTTTTTATTTCGGACTTTAGCTCTGTGGACACTTTCAGAATTTCTGTTTTAATATTTTCTCTGAACGTACGAATTAAATCTTTCAGGTCTTGTATGTCACCTTTGGTGCTTGGTGTGGATTGTTCCATTGTCATTGGCCCGGTGGGTCTTGCTGTTGGTTGGAGCGTCTGGGTGGTTGTTATTGTTGTCTTTGGTGGGTAGTAGGCTTGGATATTTTTGTTGCTTTTCCTTGTTGCGACTCCAGCCATAATACTTTATAAGTCACTTTTCACTTTTGTCTTATGTTAGCGCCCCCTTTGTGTGGGCATTGAAGTAGGTTTACATCTTAGGGGAGCTGGACTCCATGTGAATGGTAGAATGCAAGTCTATTGCGAATATAGTACTTCTCACTCCTATGCACTATTTCAAATGGCCACCAGGAGTCATTGGTGTTCTGCCAAATTATTCTTCAGTAACTCTCTCTTTTGTTTGGTCTGAGTTTTTTTTTCTTGTGAAGGTGTGTATAAGTTTCCCCTTATAGCATAGGTGGTCTCTTGTTTAAGTGGGACTCCATTATCAGCTTAGTGTGTAAATTCAACCTCTGGAAGGGGGAAGATGGTGGGTGTCTTTATGAGAGATATATGTCTTCCACTTCTCAGATGGGTATAAGATCTTGCCCCACTTTTGTCGGGCTTTTGGAGGTGTAAATGCCTTCCTCCAGGTTGCAGTCAGCACCTCTGTTGCTTCACTTTATATGTGTTCTTTATAGTGCTTTGGGGAGTGTTAAACCTTTAATACGTTGGAATCTCAGGTTTTTGGGAGAAGAGCTTTATATTGGCCCTTGTGCTTGTTTTGCTTGAGAGTTACCTCTCTCCAGCTGAGGTTTATTATGTGAGCCTTTTTTTGTGTAAGTTAGTCCCAGAGTTACAATGTATGTTCCAGGCTCTTTAAAATGGCCGCCGCTGTTTTTTGGCAGGAAACAATCTTAGTTCTTGTATGTTGTGGATGGGTCAAAATGGCCGTCAATTGTAGGCTCTAGGTGGGTTCCACTCCACAGTGGGGTTGTGTGGGCTCTTGTTTGTGAGACCTCGTGTGTCCCTCTATCCAGGGCTCGTTACTGTCCTTTTACAGGAGTAGTATTGTCTCTCATATTATTCCTTTTTATGAGGAGGTTAGTAGGAACCTGGATCAGTGCAACTCAGTGGAAGTAGTCTTTTTGGATTTTGCAAATGCTTTTGATACAGTGTCATATGCAAGACTATTGTGTAAACTAAGGGATATAGGAATTGCAGTAAATATCTGTTCATTGATTGAGAGCTGGCTAAAAGACAGGAAGCAAAGAGTTGTAAATGGAACATACTCAGATTGGACTAATGTGGTAAGTGAGGTTCTTCAGGGTTCAGTATCAGGTCCTCTCATTTTTAACATATTTATTAATGACATAGACGTAGGACTAGAAAATGTTGTCTCCATTTTTGCTGATGACACAAAGTTGTGCAAGGTAATTAAATCAGAGAATGATGTACTTTCCCTCCAAAGGGATTTGCATAAATTAGAGGAATGGGCAACTAAATGGCAGGTGAGATTTAATTCAAATAAATGTAAAGTTATGCATTTGGGAAGGAAAAATAGCCATATGAAATTCATAATCTTAATGGAGCAATTCTAGGGGTATCATTTATATAAAGGGATTTGGGAGTGCTTGTGGACAATCACCTAGGTAACAGTGCTCAATGCCAACCAGTATCTGCAAAGGCAAGTTAGATATTAGCATGTATTAAAAAGCACATATAATTCTGCCACTACAAATCCCTCATACGCCTTCATTTGGAATATCTAATTTAATTTGGGGCACCACTTTATAAAAATGACATTTTAGAGCTGGAAAAAGTACATAGAAGGGCAACACAACTAATATGGGGAATAGAGGGACTAAACTACGTAGACAGACCAACCAAATTAAACTTACCGTATATACTCGAGTATAAGCCGAGTTTTTCAGCCCTTTTTTTAAGGCTGAAAAGGGCCCCCTTGGCTTATATTAGAGTCACTCGCCCCCCCCATGTCTCTCTAACCCCCCGTGTCTCTCTAACCCCCCTCCATGTCTCTCTAACCGCCCACTGTGTCGCTCTAACCCCCCTCCGTGTCTCTCTAAGCCCCCGAGTCTCTCTAACCTCCCCATGTCTCATTAACCCCACAGTGTCTCTTTCCCTCCCCCTCCTCATCCTCAACCCCCCCTCCTCATCCTAAACCCCCTGATCATCCTAAACCCCCCTCCTCATTTTACCCCTCTAAATACCTCCCCCTCTCCCTTTGCCCTCACTTACCTCCATCTGAAGCTGCTCCTCCGCTCCTCCATGCGCCTTCCTGCATCAAGATTTGGCATAAGCTAATGACGTGACGTCACAAGCGCGCCACGTCATTAGCATTGGCTGGGTCAAGACGCAGGAAGGAGCGTGGAGGAGCGGAGGAGCAGCTGCAATGGAGGTAAGTGAGGGGAAAGGGAGAGGGGAAGGTATTTAGAGGGGTAAAATGAGGAGGGGGGTTTAGGATGAGAAGGGGTAAAGTGAGGAGGGGGTTTTAGGATGAGGATGAGGATGGGGGGTTTTAGAACGAGGATGGGGGGTTTTAGGATGAGGATGGGGGGTTTAGGATGAGGATGGGGAGGATTTAGGATGAGGATGGGGAGGGTTTATGATGAAGATGAGGATGGGAGGGGGGGTTGAGGTTGAGGAGGGGGCTTGAGGTTGAGGAGGGGGGCTGAGTAGAGAGGTTGAGGAGGGAGGTTGAGGAGGGGGGTTTAGGATGAGGAGGGAGGTTGAGGATGGGGGATTGAGGATGGGGGGATTAAGGATGGGGGGGTTGAGGATGGGGGGATTGAGGATGGGGGTTGAGGATGGGGGGTTGAGGTTGAGGAGGGGGGTTGAGGTTGAGGAAGGGGGTTGAGGAGGGAGGTTGAGGAGGGGGTTTAGAATGAGGAGGGTGCTTGAGGATTAGGTTGGGGGGGTTGAGGTTTTGGAGGGGGGTTGGGGTTGAGGTTGAGGAGGGGGGTTGAGGAGGTAGGTTGAGGAGGGGGGTTGAGGAGGGAGGTTGAGGATGAGGAGGGAGGTTGAGGATGAGGAGGGAGGTTGAGGATTGAGGAGGGGGGTTGAGGAGGGGGGCTGAGGAGGTTGGTTTAGGATGAGGAGGAATGTTTAGGATGAGGAGGGTGGTTTAGAATGAGGATGGGGGGTTGAGGATGAGGATGGGGGTGAGGAGGGGGTTGAGGTTGAGGAGGGAGGTTGAGGAGGGGGTTGAGGATGAGGGTTGAGGAGGGGGTATGAGGAGGGTGATAAGGGAGGGGGACGAAGAGACACAGGGAAGGGAGAGGGGGGAAGAGACACAGGGAAGGGAGAGGGGGCAAGAGACACAGGGGAGGGAGAGGGGAGAAGAGACACAGGGGAGAGAGAGGGTGGACACAAGAAAAGGGCACACAAGAGGGGGACACAGGGTTCACAAGAGGGACACAGGGGGCAGCACATTTCCCACCCTCGGCTTATACTCGAGTCACTCATTTTTCCCAATTTTTTGTGGTAAATAGTTGCCTCTGCTTATACTAGGGTCGGCTTATACTTGAGTATATACAGTATTTCTCTAAAAAAATGCATATTCAACCGACAAGAGGACATCCCTTGAGGATATACGAATAAAGATTCCACCTTAAAGAAAGAAAAGGGTACTTCACAGTAAGGGTGGTTAAACCGTGGAATTCTCTACTAAAGTAGGTGGTGAAAGTAGATTCAAGAGATAACTTTAAAAAGGGTTTGGATATATTTTTTAATAAAAATATAATTTAGGGTTATCCTAGATAACTAGCAAAAGAATATTGATCCGGGGAGGAATTCAATTGTCAGTACCCGAGGTCAGTAAGGAATATTCTATTTTTTCCCTTATGAGACAATTGGCAATATTTCAATGTTTTTTTTTTTTCTGTTTGCCTTCCTGATCTGATATGCCCACCTTGCCGATCTCCTAGATCCCACCATTGGGGAACCGGGTCCCGAGTACCTACAAAAACCCCTGTTGAACTGTAACGTTACTCCTAAAATGAGTTCTTCTTCTAGGGTGATTGGTGTCATAGGTTTCGTATTCAGAAGAGGTAACTTTATCAGGTATTGGTTCTTTAGCACGACCAGAGTGACTATAGACTTTGTTTGTTTTCAAAATCTCTGAGATCCTGAGTACATTTTCTACGTTTCTTTTAAAGTTTTTTGTAACCTCTCAATATTCACCTTTAATTTATTTTTAAATTCTACGAATTTTTCATTTTCCCTAACAATTTCATTTACTGCAAATTGTAGCGCAAATGCTTTTTTAATAACCTCTAATATCTTTTCCTCTTCTTTGAGAATTAATTGCATCAAAGAGGAGGAACAATTATTTAGAATATTGTTCCATTCTTTGGTAAATTGTTTACTGATTAAATGTGATTCAGGGTTTAAATGAATGCAAAGTCCCCTAGGTATAAGATGTTTAGAAAGATAATTCTTTAATGGCAGCATTGGCATTCGTAAGTGGATGGACATAATGTATGCTAATTGTCCTTACCGAGCAGTCACCTTTGTTTGCATATTTTTTGCAACATGTACTTACATTTTTATATGTTCTCTCGGTACAATAGATCTGGCGGTTGTTCAATTATTTGCTTACTGAGCCTTGGAGGAAGCTTATGTGACAAGCAAAATGGACCATCAGTATTTGTTTGTCCTTTAACATGGACTGTCTCATGGATCAGCGCCAGTAGTATTAACATGATTCCTGAAAGCAGTGAGGCTCCTATTTGGGCAGAATAATCGCAAGTATTGTGTATGAAGGCTGTTACAGCCTATTGCTGTTTTGATAACCTAGTGCTGTTAATATCCAAATGGTAGTGATGTCGCGAATAGTTCGCCGGCGGACTGTTCCAGGCGAACATAGCATGTTCACATTCACGACGAACTGTGAACATATGCAATATTCGACCCGCCCCCTATACTTTATCATTGAGCAAACTTTCACCCTGCATGTCACAGTCAGCAGACACATTCCAGCCAATCAGCAGCATACACTCCCTTCCAGAGCCTTCTACCTCATGGACAGCAGCCATTTTGGAATCATAACTAACTTGCAGTCTTACTGAGAGGAGGCTGAGTGTAGGTGATACTGCATCAAAAGGGAAAACCATAGCTAGGCTACTGTACACAGTGTGCAATACAGTCCTGAAGGACTCTTTTGATCTCTGCTGCAAGGACACCCCTGTGTCTCTTCCCCCCCTTATCATCATCCTCCCCTCACCTTAGCACCCAACCCTAACACCCCTCACACTTATCCATAACACCCATCAACCTAACACCCCTCACATTTATCCCTAAGACCTAACACCCCTCAAACTTATTCCTAACATGCCTCACCCTAACACCCCTCACACTTATCCTTAACACCCCTTTACCCTAACACCTAACCCTAACACCCCTCACACTTATCCCTAACACCGCTCACCTTAACCATAACACTCCTCACACTTATCCCTAACACCCCTCACCCTAACCCTAACACTCCTCACACTTATCCCTAACACCCCTCACCATAACCCTAACACCCCTCACACTTAACACCTAACCCTAACACCCCTTACACTTATCCCTAACACCCCTCACCCTAACCCTAACACCCCTCACACTTATCCCTAACACCCCTCACCCTTACCCTAACACCCCTCACACTTATCCCTAACACCCCTCACCCTATTGCCTAACCCTAACACCCCTCACACTTATCCCTAACACCCCTCACCCTAACCCTAACACCCCTCACACTTATCCCTAACACCCCTCACTCTAACACCTAACCCTAACACCCCTCACACTTATCCCTAACACCCCTCACCCTAACCCTAACACCTCTCACACTTATCCCTAACACCCCTAACCCTAACACCCCTCACACTTAACACCTAACCCTAACACCCCTTACACTTATCCCTAACACCCCTAATCCTAACAACCCTAACACCCCTCACACTTATCCCTAAGACCCCAAATCCTAACAACCCTCACACTTATGACTAACATCCCTTACCCTAACCCTAACCCTAACACCCCTCACACTTATCCATAACACCCAGCAACCTAACACCTAACCCTAACATTCTCACACTTATCCCTAAGACCTAACACCCCTCACACTTATTCCTAACATGCCTCACCCTAACACCCCTTACACTTATCCCTAACACCCCTCACCCTAACCCTAACACCCCTCACACTTATCCCTAACACCCCTCACCCTAACACCTAACCCTAACACCCCTCACACTTATCTCTAACACCCCTCACCCTAACCCTAACACCCCTCACATTTATCACTAACACCCCTCACCCTAACACCTTAACCTAACACCCCTCACACTTATCCCTAACACCCCTCACCCTAACCCTAACACACCTCACACTTATCCCTTACACCCCTTACCCTAACCCTAACCCTCACACCCCTCACACTTATCCATAACACCCATCAACCTAACACCTAACCCTAACACCCCTAACACTTATCCCTAACACCCCTCACCCTAACCCTAACACCCCTCACACTTATCCCTAACACCCTTTACCCTAACCCTAACACCCCTCACATTTATCCATAACACCCATCAACCTAACACCTAACCCTAACATTCACACACGTATCCCTAAGACCTAACACCCCTCACACTTATTCCTAACATGCCTTACTCTAACACCCCTTACACTTATCCCTAACACCCCTCACCCTAACCCTAACACCCCTCACTCTTATCCCTAACACCCCTTACCCTAACACCTAACCCTAACACCCCTCACACTTATCCCTAACACCCCTCACCCTAACCCTAACACCCCTCACACTTATCCCTAACACCCCTCACCCTAACACCTAACCCTAACACCCCTCACACTTATCCCTAACACCCCTCACCCTAACCCTAACACCCCTCACACTTATCCCTAACACCCCTTACCCTAACACCTAACCCTAACACCCCTCACACGTATCCCTAACACCCCTCACTCTAACCCTAACACCCCTCACACTTATCCCTAACACCCCTTACCCTAACCCTAACCCTAACACCCCTCACACCTATCCATAACCCCCATCAACCTAACACCTAACCCTAACACCCCTCACACTTATCCCTATCACCCCTCACCCTAACCCTAACAACCCTCATACTTATCCATAACACCCATCAACCTAACACCTAACCCTAACATTCTCACACTTATCCCTAAGACCTAACACTCCTCACACTTATTCCTAACATGCCTCACCCTAACACCCCTTACACTTATCCCTAATACCCCTCACCCTAACAACCCTCACACTTAGCCCTAACACCCCTCACCCTAACACCTAAGCCCCTAACCCTAACCCTAACACCCCTCAAACTTATCCATAACACCCCTCACCCTAACACCTAACCCTAACACCCCTCACACTTATCCCTAACACCCCTCACCCTAACCCTAACACCCCTCACACTTATCCCTAACACCCCTTAACCTAACCCTAACCCTAACACCCCTCACACCTATCCATAACACCCATCAACCTAACACCTAACCCTAACACCCCTCACACTTATCCCTAACACCCCTCACCCTAACCCTAACACGCCTCACACTTATCCATAACACCCATCAACCTAACACCTAACCCCTAACATTCTCACACTTATCCCTAAGACCTAACACCCCTCACACTTATTCCTAACATGGCTCACCCTAACACCCCTTACACGTATCCCTAATACCCCTCACCCTAACACCCCTCACACTTAGCCCTAACACCCATCACCCTAACACCTAACCCCCTAACCCTAACCCTAACACCCCTCACACTTATCCATAACACCCATCAACCTAACACCTAAGCCTAACATTCACACACTTATCCCTAAGACCTAACACCCCTCACACATATTCCTAACATGCCTCACCCTAACACCCCTTACACTTATCCCTAACACCACTCACCCTAACACCCCTCACACTTAGCCCTAACACCCCTCACCCTAACACCTAACCCCCTCACCCTTATCCCTAACACCCCTTACCCTAACACCCCTCACACTTATCCCTGTGTCTCTTCCCCCCCTAATCATCAAGGGAGGGGGGAGGATGATGAGTGAGGGGGGAGAGAGACACAG
Organism: Discoglossus pictus; assembly: GCA_027410445.1. Taxonomy (NCBI): domain Eukaryota; kingdom Metazoa; phylum Chordata; class Amphibia; order Anura; family Alytidae; genus Discoglossus; species Discoglossus pictus. The sequence continues at coordinate 136,135,119 of CM050167.1, read as the reverse complement.
GGGAGGATGATGAGGGAGGGGGGAAGAGACACAGGGGAAGATGATGAGGGAGGGGGAAAAGAGACACAGGGGAGGATAATGAGTGAGGGGGGAAAGAGACACAGGAGAGGATGATGATGGAGGGGGGGAAGAGACACAGGGGAGGATGATGAGGGAGGGGGTAAAGAGATTCAGGGGAGAATGATGAGGGAGGTGGGAGGATGATGAGGGAGGGGGGATGAGACACAGGGGAGGATGGTGAGGAAGGGGGGAAAGAGACACAGGGGAGGATGATGAGGGAGGGGGTAAAGACATACAGGGGAGGATGATGATGGAGGGGGATGTTAGGTTATTTATGCCCTTTATGGATTAAAACCAGACTCTGCATCGACTATGAAATTTTTCGTGGGAGTTGTGACCTGGATCCCCCTCCGGCATGCCACAGTCCAGGTGTACCCTTAAAACAACTTTTCCATCACTATTGTGGCCAGAAAGAGTCCCTGTGGGTTTTAAAATCCGCCTGCCCATTGAAGCCTATGGCGGTTCGCCGGGTTCGCTGGTTCGCGAACATTTGCGGCGGTTCGCGTTTGCGGTTCGCTAACCGAAAATTTTATGTTCGCGACATCACTACCATATGGATTAATAAATCATGCAATATTTTTTTTTAAATATAATTTTTTAATATGTGCTGCACTTATATCTTGTAATCCTGGGATTAAGCTTAATTAGTATATGAAGATTACTCTAGACAATCAGTTTACTAGTCAGTTAAGGATCGTTTTTTCAGTTCAATATTTCATGCTTTACTACACTGATATAGTTATTATTATGGCATATTACTGCAAGTGTTACTAGTGAGAATTTTTACCTGACAATTCATTTCTCAACGGAGTTATACTAATAGTCACCATGGATATTTGATCTCTGCTGAAGTAGCTTTACATCTTTATTGACTGTACATCTATGTCCTATATTCCAGCATTTTTAAATATATTTAGCAACATTTCTTTGGTTTTTAATTTTTGCGTGCATGTGTCTGTGTGTATCTGTGTGAGTGCGTCTGTTTGTGAGTTAGTATCTGAGTGGGAGTGAGTGGGTGTGTCTGTACTTGTGTGTGTCTGTGTGAGTGTGCCTGTGTTAGTGTGTGTCGGTGATTGTGTGTTTGTCTGAGCGTGAGTGAGTAATTGTGTCTGTGAGTGTGTGAATGAGTGTGAGTCTGTGTAAGTGTGTGTGTCTGTGTGAGTGTATGTCTGTGAGTGTGTTTAAAATTGTGTGTGTCTGTGAGTGAGTGTGTGTCTGTGAGTGTGTGTCTGTAAGAGTGCGAATGAGTGTGTGTGTCAGTGAGTGAGTGTCTCAGTGAGTATAAGTATGTATTTGTTTGTGAGTGTGTCTGTGAGTGAGTGTCTGTAAGTGTGTGTCTGTGTCAGTGTGTCTGTGACTGTGTGTAAGTCTGTGAGTGTGTATGTGTCTGTGTGTGCACTTTTGCCGCCTGGGTCTGCCCCTAAGTTTGACGAGTTGATGTGGGAACGTCAAACTCCGGGGTAGCCCCGTCACCAAAACCTCTAGCTATGCCACTGAATGGACGTTATGTATGCTAATTGTCCTTACGGAGCAGTCACTTTTGTTTGAATATTTATCCCAGGATGCACTTTCATATTTATATGTTCTCTTGGTACAATAGATGTGGTCGTTGTTCAATTATGTGCTTAGAGCTACACATGACATCCTTTCTGTTTACTCTTTCCTGGTACATGGATTTAACTTTTCAGTAGAGTTGGTCTTAGCAAAGGGATCTGTAGTACTTAATTTAATAACCTAAGTGTGTCTCCTATTGTGTCTATAGTTGAATATCAAAAACCTGCTAATCCACCTTAACTGAGTTCTTCTTGTTTTGGTTGTCATTGGCACCAAACAACAAATCGCGATTTAACAAAGTTGTGATGTCATCTAAATAGGTGGAGCGTCTGGTTTTCAATAGTGTGGCACTCCCTTCAATTGGCTTGCCCATGATAAACGTGGGGAAACGTGCATCGGGTGGGTTTATGTGTGGGTGTGAAATGGAATAATAGCCTCCTGTATTATTTAGTTTCTAACACTGCATTAGGGTACTCGTTGTATGTTGAGTGGTTACCATTCTACCTGTGACTGTCTGGAAGCATTAAGTTCCATGATCCCTTGTGGCTTTAAATGTGTTTCATTAATTCCCTTCAACCAAAAAAATCATCTTTTAATTTTAACTTAATTAATGTTATGTTTTATTTCTTGGGAATTATTAAATAGAGTACTTGTGGTTCCAGAGGGTGTCTAGTTCTTGGCACCTGTTCTGGTACTTATTGTATATATTGTCATTTGGTTATTCTATCTTTTTGTGGGTTGCATTCCTTTATCAGTAAATAACAATTCATATTAAAGTGCATGTAATATGCATGGGACTGAAATTATGTGACTCCTTCTACATATTAAACATACTCCAATATAATTCAAGTTGTCAATTATAATATATTTATGTAGTGTATATTCCTACCACATTCCAATATTATTAAAGGTTTCTTTATAATACATGAAGTCATAATTTTAAAGTCCTAAATAGCATTGTGTGCTCTCTCTCTGTTCTCTCTCTGTGCACTCTTTCTGTGCTCTCTCTCTCTCTATGTGCCCCTCTCTCACTCTCTATCCCCTCTATCTCTGTACCCTCTCTCTCTCTGTTTACGCTCTCTCTGTGTGCTCTCTCTCAGTGCTCTATTTTGCTCTCTGGGTGCTCTCTCTCTCTCTCTATGTGTTCTCTTTCTCTGTGTCCTCTCTCGCTCTCTGGGCAGTCTCTCTCTCTTTGTGCATTCTATCTTTATTCTTTATCTTTCTGTATGCTCTCTCTCCCTCTCTGTGCTCTCTCTCTGTGCTCTCTCTCTATATGCCTTTTTTCACTCTCTGTGCCCTCTCTTGCTCTTTGTGCCCTCTCTCACTCTCTGTGCCCTTTTTCGCTCTCTGTGCCCTATAGGGTTGTCTGTTCCCATTCACTCTCTGTGCCCTCTCTCTCTCTCTGCACTCCCTCTTTCTCTGTGCCCCCTGTCTCTCTCACTCTCTGTACCCTATCTCGCTCTCTGGGCACTCTCTTTCTCTGTACCCCATCTCACTTTTGGGCACTCTCTCTCTTTTTGTGCATTCTCACACTGTGTGCTCTTTCTTTTGGCGTGTCCCTTCTCACTCTGTGCCCTCTCTCACTCTGTGTGCTTTCTGTCTGTGCCCTCTCTCTCTTTATTTGAACTTTTTTTCTCTGTGTATCCCCTCTATCTTTCAATGTGCTGTCTCCCTCTGTGCCCTCTCCCTCTCTGTCCTCTCTCTCACTGTCAGTACCCTCTCTCTATATATGTGCCACTTTCTTGCTCTCTGTGCCCTCTCTCTCTGTGCCCTCTCTCTCTCTCTGTGCCCTTTCTCATTCTCTAGGTGCTCTCTTTCTGCCCTCTCTCACTATCTGGGCATTTTCTCTGTCCTCTCTCATTCTCTGTTCCTTTTCACTCTCTGTGCCCTCTCTCTCTCTGTGCTCTTTCTCTGTGCTCTCTCTCTGCTTGCTCTCTCTCTGCTTGCTCTCTCTCTTCATGCTTTCTCTCTCTGTGCTTTCTCTCTGTGTGCCCAATCTCTCTCATACACTCTCTCTCTGTGCCCTCTCTCTCCCTCTGTACCCTCTCTCTCTCTCTGTGCTCTGTCACTGCAGGCTCTAGCTTTACACACTATCTCTCTGTGTGCTCTCTCTCTGTGTACTCTCTCTGTGTGTTCGCTCTCTGTTTGCTCTCTCTCTGTGCCCTCTCACTCTCTTTTTATGTGCCCTCTCGCTCCCTCTTTGCATGCTCTCTCTCTCTGTGCCCTCTCTCTCTCTGTGCTCTCTCTGTCTGCGACCTCCCTCTCTCTCTCTCTGTCCTCTCTCTCTGTGCCCTCTCTCGCTCTCTGTGCGCTCTCTGTCCCTGCACCCTCTGTCTCAATCTGTGTGCATGCATGTGTCCTGGCACAGGTTCCTGCCTGCAATTCTGAGTTTATTGACAATTATTTGTCATGAATTCCCATGCATTATTTGTCATTATTTGTCATGAATTCCCATGGAGACCTGTACCGGACACATGTGATGTGTAGATCAGGACATTGTTTGTTTACAAGTTTGGTATCTGTACTTAATCTCATAAATGTACAAATCAGTCATATTTGATTAAGTTGTGAAGAATTGCCTTGCCCAGAGGTTCTCATATACAGAAACAATCTAACTCATTTTTTGGAGCATTTCACCTCAGAAAGGCCTGGCTTTGTGTAATGTGTAAAAGTAGTAGGTCCTAGCATGTCTGTAGGACAATCTACCTGTAATAACATAACTATACTTTATAATCAAACTTCCTTTTACAACTTGCAGCTAATAGTATTTCTCATAGTTACTTCATCATACTTTCTGGTCATAATACAGACAGTCTCCCAACATACCTATTTAAATGGAGAACTTGTACAAATAGTAAGAAGAAAGTAAACAAGTAGAGATGTCGTGAATAGTACGCCGGCGGACTGTTCCCGGCGAACATAGCTTGTTCGAGTTCGCGGCGAACTGCGAACATATGCGATATTCGACCCGCCCCCTATACTTTATCATTGAGCAAACTTTGACCCTGCAACTCACAGTCAGCAGACACATTCCAGCCAATCAGCATCATACCCGACCTTCCACACCCTTCTACCTCATGGACAGCAGCCATTTTGGAATCATAACTAACTTGCAGTCTTACTGAGAGGAGGCTAAGTGTAGGTGATACTGCATCAATAGGGAAAACCATAGCTAGGCTACTGTACACAGTGTGCAATACAGTCCTGAAGGACTCTTTTGCTCTCTGCTGCAAGGACACCCCTGTGTCTCTTCCCCCCCTTATCATCATCCTCCCCTCACCTTAGCACCCAACCCTAACACCCCTCACACTTATCCCTAACACCTAACCCTAACATCCCTCACCCTAACACCTAACTCTAACACCCCTTACACTTATCCCTAACACCCCTCACCCTAACACCTAACCCTAACACCCCTCACACTTATCCCTAACACCCCTTACCCTTACCCTAACACCCCTCACATATCCCTAACACCTAACCCTAACATCCCTCACCCTAACACCTAACCCTAACACCCCTTACCCTTATCCCTAACACCCCTCACCCTAACACCTAACCCTAAACCCCTCACACTTATCCCTAACACCCCTCACCCTAACCCTAACACCCCTCACACTTATCCCTAACACCCCTTACCCTAACCCTAACACCCCTCACACTTATCCCTAACACCTAACCCTAACATCCCTCACCCTAACACCTAACTCTAACACCCCTTACACTTATCCCTAACACCCTTCACCCTAACACCTAACCCTAACACCCCTCACACTTATCCCTAACACCCCTTACACTGACACCCCTCACACTTATCCCTAACACCCCTCACCCTAACACCTAACCCTAACACCATCACACTTATCCCTAACACCCCTTACCCTAACCCTAACACCCCTCACACTTATCCCTAACACCTAACCCTAACATCCCTCACCCTAACACCTAACCCTAACACCCCTTACACTTATCCCTAACACCCCTCACCCTAACACCTAACCCTAACACCCCTCACACTTATCCCTAACACACCTCACCCTAACCCTAACACCCCTCACACTTATCCCTAACACCCCTTACCCTAACCCTAACACCCCTCACACTTATCCCTAACACCCCTTACCCTAACCCTAACACCCCTCACACTTATCCCTAACAACTAACCCTAACATCTCTCACCCTAACACTTATCCCTAACACCCCTTACACTAACACCCCTCACACTTATCCCTAACAACTAACCCTAACATCTCTCACCCTAACACTTATCCCTAACACCCCTTACACTAACACCCCTCACACTTATCCCTAACACCCCTCAACCCAACACCTAACCCTGATACCCCCTTACACTTATCCATAACAGCCCTTACCCTTACACCTAACCCTAACATCCTTTACCCTAACACCCATCACACTTATCCGTAACACCCCTTACCCTAACCCTAACACCCCTCACACTTATCCATAACACCCATCAACCTAACACCTAAACCTAACATTCTCACACTTGTCCCTAAGACCTAACACCCCTCACACTTATTCCTAACATGCCTCACCCTAACACCTAACCCTAATACCCCCTTACACTTATCCCTAACAGCTTTTACCCTAACACCTAACCCTAACATCCCTTACCCTAACACTCATCACACTTATCCCTAACACCCCTTACCCTAACCCTAACACCCCTCACACTTATCCATAACACCCATCAACCTAACACCTAACCCTAACATTCTCACACTTATCCCTAAGACCTAACACGCCCCACACTTATCCCTATCACCCCTCACCCTAACACCTAACCCTAATACCCCCTTACACTTATCCCTAACAGCCCTTACTCTAACACCTAACCCTAACATTCTCACACTTATCCCTAAGACCTAACACCCCTCACACTTATTCCTAACATGCCTCACCCTAACACCCCTTACACTTATCCCTAACACCCCTCACCCTAACACCTAACCCCCTCACTCTTATCCCTAACACCCCTTACCCTAACACCCCTCACACTTATCCCTGTGTTTCTTCCTTATCATCAAGGGAGGGGGGAAGATGATGAGGGAGGGGGGAAGAGACACAGGGGAGGATGATGAGGGAGGGGGGAAACAGACACAGGGGAGGATGATGAGGGAGGGGGTAAAGAGATACAGGGGAGGGTGATGAGGAGGGGGGGGAAGAGACACAGGGGATGATGATGAGGGAGGGGGGGAAGAGACACAGGGGAAGATGATGAGGGAGGGGGAAAAGAGACACAGGGGAGGATGATGAGGGAGGGGGGAAAGAGACACGGGGAGGATGATGATGGAGGGGGGAAGAGACACAGGGGAGGATGATGATGGAGGGGGGAAGAGACACAGGGGAGGATGATGAGGGAGGGGGTAAAGAGATACAGGGGAGGATGATGAGGGAGGTGGGAGGATGATGAGGGAGGGGGGATGAGACACAGGGGAGGGTGATGAGGAAAGGGGGAAAGAGACACAGGGGAGGATGATGAGGGAGGGGGGAAAGAGATACAGGGGAGGATGATGATGGAGGGGGATGTTAAGTTATTTATGCCCTTTATGGATTAAAACCAGACTCTGCATCAACTATGTAATTTTCCGTGGGAGTTTTGACATGGAAACCCCTCCGGCATGCCACAGTCCAGGTGTTAGTCCCCTTAAAACAACTTTTCCATCACTATTGTGGCCAGAAAGAGTCCCTGTGGGTTTTAAAATCCGCCTGCCCATTGAAGTCTATGGCGGTTCGCCGGGTTCGCGAACATTTGCGGCGGTTCGCGTTCGCGGTTCGCGAACCGAAAATTTTATGTTCGCGACATCGCTATAAACAAGTACACACTTGCAAAATGAAAGATCTCCCTTTTCACCAACACCCCTCCTACACGGCGTGGAATCGATTATATCTGTGGCAAATGGGCTCACCGTTGGCTACTGCTTAATTAGGTTGATACCTGTTATTTTATTGCGGCTCTCCATGCTATTTATAATACAACTTCTCTACCACATGACCACCCCTAAAATGTAAGATCTACATCTGAAAATCTAAATGATAATACTTGGAATACTGATTCATATGTGGGTATTATATTTCCATTTTGGGGGGTGTATTGTGCTTTAAACCTCATTGGTAAACTTGCTTAATCCTGTTGATGTTGAGTTAAACAGGACTGAGGACGCTAATTAAGAAACTAAATAAAGAACAAGACCAAACCTGCAAATTGCCTTACAAAACTGGATGGCTCTCAATTATATCCTAGCAACAAAGGGTGTGTTTGTGTTCTTTATGGCAGAGAATGTTACACCTATATTGTTCCAGGTGCCTAACACCACTATAACTATTAAACCAAAACTGTAATCTTTATTGACATTTCAGAAAAAACCCACAGAATTAAAAACACATACATTAGTTCAAAAGTACTTGTACAAATCATAGGCTGAATAAGGAACACAACAAATAGCAACCACAATAGTTTCACTTCTAGCCATAAACATGGGAGGAGTATTTCTATACCTCCACTGCTACCACAGTCACTTCACTCCTGGCCATTAGTATGAGCAGTGGCGGCCCGTCCATTGGGGCGTCGGGGCAAGCGCCCCCCCCAAATATTTCCGTGACCCTGCAATAAAAAAACACAATAATTTATTAGTAATAACCAAAAAGCAATTAAATATAATGTGTACATCAGCATTCAAGTGTTAGTACATTAATAAATGAAGCAATCTATTCCCTGGGACACTGTCACTTTAAGATAACCCCTTGCCCTTGTGTGTATATATTAACACCTAACCCCCTCACCCTTATCCCTAACTCCCCTTACCCTAACACCCCTCACACTTATCCCTGTGTCTCTCCCCCCCCCCTTATCATCAAGGGAGGGGGGAAGATGATGAGGGAGGGGGGAAGAGACACAGGGGAGGATGATGAGGGAGGGGGGAAACAGACACAGGGGAGGATGATGAGGGAGGGGGTAAAGAGATACAGGGGAGGGTGATGAGGAAGGGGGAAAGAGACACAGGGGAGGATGATGAGGGAGGGGGGAAGAGACACAGGGGAAGATGATGAGGGAGGGGGAAAAGAGACACAGGGGAGGATGATGAGGGAGGGGGGAAGAGACACAGGGGAGGATGATGATGGAGGGGGGAAGAGACACAGGGGAGGTTGATGATGGAGGGGGGAAGAGACACCGGGGAGGATGATGAGGGAGGGGGTAAAGAGATACAGGGGAGGATGATGAGGGAAGTGGGAGGATGATGAGGGAGGGGGGATGAGACACAGGGGAGGGTGATGAGGAAGGGGGGAAAGAGACACAAGGGAGGATGATGAGGGAGGGGGTAAAGAGATACAGGGGAGGATGATGATGGAGGGGGATGTTAAGTTATTTATGCCCTTTATGGATTAAAACCAGACTCTGCATCAACTATGTAATTTTCCGTGGGAGTTTTGACATGGAAACCCCTCCGGCATGCCACAGTCCAGGTGTTAGTCCCCTTAAAACAACTTTTCCATCACTATTGTGGCCAGAAAGAGTCCCTGTGGGTTTTAAAATCCGCCTGCCCATTGAAGTCTATGGCGGTTCGCCGAGTTCGCGAACATTTGCGGCGGTTCGCGTTCGCGATTCGCGAACCGAAAATGTTATGTTTGCGACATCGCTATAAGCAAGTACACACTTGCAAAATGAAAGATCTCCCTTTTCACCAACACCCCTCCTACACGGCGTGGAATCGATTATATCTGTGGCAAATGGGCTCACCGTTGGCTACTGCTTAATTCGGTTGATACCTGTTATTTTATTGCGGCTCTCCATGCTATTTACAATACAACTTCTCTACCACATGACCACCCCTAAAATGTAAGATCTACATCTAAAAATCTAAATGATAATACTTGGAATACTGATTCATATGTGGGTATTATATTTCCATTTTGGGTGGTGTATTGTGCTTTAAACCTCATTGGTAAACTTGCCAATCCTGTTGATGTTGAGTTAAACAGGACTGAGGACGCTAATTAAGAAACTAAATAAAGAACAAGACCAAACCTGCAAATTACCTTACAAAACTGGATGGCTCTCAATTATATCCTAGCAACAAAGGGTGTGTTTGTGTTCTTTATGGCAGAGAATGTTACACCTATATTGTTCCAGGTGCCTAACACCACTATAACTATTAAACCAAAACTGTAATCTTTATTAACATTTCAGAAAAACCCCCACAGAATTAAAAACACATACATGAGTTCAAAAGTACTTGTACAAATCATAGGCTGAATAAGGAACACATCAAATAGCAACCACAATAGTTTCACATCTAGCCATAAACATGGGAGGAGTATTTCTATACCACAGTCACTTCACTCCTGGCCATTAGTATGAGCAGTGGCGGCCCGTCCATTGGGGCGTCGGGGCAAGCGCCCCCCCCCCCCAAATATTTTTGTGACCCTGCAATAAAAAAACACAATAATTTATTAGTAATAACCAAAAAACAATTAAATATAATGTGTACATCAGCATTCAAGTGTTATTACATTAATAAATTAATCAAACTATTCCCTGGGACACTGTCACTTTAAGATAACCCCTTGCCCTTGTGTGTATATATTAACTGCTGTGTGTATCCATTGTAGCTTTCCCTGCATCCCTGTGTGATCATATTACACTACACTATTAACCTTTAGACTCTATGAATGAGGCCTGACCGTTAATGCATTCCGCCCACCAGCACAATGACGCTATGCATGGGCAGTGATAATGTATCCATTTCAATGACTGACAGTCTTCCATCATTGACCAATCAATGATGGAAGGCTATAAAGTTGTCAGGAGAACCACCTAAACCCACCCAGACCGTTAGCTCCGAGCGCCCGCCAGCTGATATGGCCTCGAGTTTACTTTTTGATTGACAGCTCCTATTAATAAAACCACCATAAGCCAGTCCCATCCCTCTTTCCGTTTCCTGACCTGCTCCCGCTGAGTCAGACTGAGAGACCTCCCTGGCTGAAAATACTCACTCATCTGCCCAACCTAACAGTAAGTCCTAACTGCCCTGGCCAAACCCCTAGTCCCCCTAATAAAAGGAAGGGTCCCCCCAGTTACCCCACTATGCCTGCCTGCCACCCACCCACCCACCAACTTACCTACCACCTAGGCCTGCAATGCCTGGGCTACCCCCAATTACCCCCGCAGTGCCAGTAGCCCCAAAAGACCTGACCTGTGCCATCCCCGATCACCCCCATGTGGCCTGTGCCACCACATGATCACCCCGATCACCCGCATGTGGCCTATGCCCCCGCCCGATTACCCCGATCACGGTGATCGGGGTAATCGGGCAGTGGCATAGGCCACATGGGGTTGATCATGGGGTGGCACAGGCCCCATGGGGGTGATCGGATCACCCCCATGGGGCCTGTGCCACCCCCGATCACCCCGATCACCTCCATGTGGCCTACGCCACCGCCCGATTACCCCGATCACCCCCATGGGGCCTGTGCTACCCATATGGGGCCTATGCCAACCCCCCTGTAGGCACATTGGGGCCTGGCCAACCCCCACCCCAACCTACCTAACTACCAACCCACCTACCTACCCCCTTGACCCAGTGACCACACCCTGACCCAACTACCTAGTACCAACCCACCTACCTACTCCCCTGACCCAGTGACCACACCTGACCCCACCCTGACCCAACTACCAACCCACCTACCTACCCCCCTGACCCAGTGACCACACCTGACCCCACCCTGACCTAACTACCAACCTTCCTGCCTTTGTTAACACTACAGTTAAACACAAAACACCCCCCCCCCCCTATTTTTATTCCATTTTCAGAAGTAACAGGCAATGTATCTTTAACATTACTTGCAGTTAAAAAAATAAATAAATTGCCTGTCACTTTTAAAGATAAAATAAAAATAAGGGAAGGGGGAAAAAAAAAACAATAATAAAGTAAACAACAGCACATACTTACCTGTCAAATTGACGCCTCCAGCGGTGGCCTTCTGCCCTGGATAGTCGGGCATTCCAATCAATTTCGATTGAAGCCCATGTCATTCCATAATCCATCTTGATAGAAGCCCTTGTCTCCTCATCTTGATTGAAGCCATTGTCCATCCATTCTGGCCCATTGCAAGAGGCCTCCACCTAAAAAAAACGACGCTCTAAAAAAAACAAACACAACAAACTAACGGAGCTCCTCCTACAAGGAGCTCCCCCCGCGACTAATTGTTTTATTCTCACGCTCCGCCTTTTATTCTATTTTTGAAGGACTCTGATTGGCTGAAATTTTTTGATTGACATTGATTTCTACCAATCAGAGTCTTTAAAAAATTAGCAAAGCAGGTATGGAAGCCTGTAAAGGCAAAAAAGGTTAGTGTGAACTTGTGTGACCCTGTATGTATTATACATATTACAGGGCTATTTATGTGATATACATGTTACAGGATAATATCCTGTAACATGTATAGCAAATAAATAGCACAGTTATATGTATAATAAATAATGTCTAATACAAATACATGAGCAATATAATCAAATAATTAATAAAGTACATCAATTAATCAATTAATAAATATCAATTAATATATTTTTTTTAATGTATATTGCTTTATGTGTGTGTGTGTGATTGATATTGATATATATATATATATATATATATATATATATATATATATATATATATATATATATATAGATATATATATATATATTGATATTGATATATATAAATATTGATATATATAAATATTGATATTGATATATATATATATTTATTGATATATATATATATATATATATATATATATATATATATTGATTGATTGATATATATATATAGATTGATAGATATATTGATATATATATATATATATATATATAAATATTTATATATTGATTGATATATATATATATATATATTGAGATATATATATATTGAGATATATATATATATATATAAATATATATATATATATATATATATATATATATATATATATATATATATTGATATATATATATATATTGATATATAGATATAGATATATATATTGATATATATTGATATATATATATATATATATATATATATATTGATATATATATATATATTGATATATAGATATATATATATATATATTGATATATATATATTGATATATATATTGATATATATATATATATATATATATATATATATATATAATTAATTAATTATATATCTCAATATATATATATATATTTTTTGTATTTTTATTTCATTTTTTTTAATGTACAGTTTGGGCCTATATGGTTTTGCTTGGTTATTTAATGTTTTTAAGGTGCGGTTGGGGCCTATATGGTCACACTTGGTCTTTTAAGGTTTTTAAGGTGCGGTTGGGACCTATATGGTCACACTTGGTTATTTAAGGTTTTTAAGGTGCGGTTGGGGCCTATATGGTCACACTTGGTCTTTTAAGGTTTTTAAGGTGCGGTTGGGACCTATATGGTCACACTTGGTTATTTAAGGTTTTTAAGGTGCGGTTGGGGCCTATATGGTCACACTTGGTTATTTAGGGTTTTTAAGGTGCGGTTGGGGCCTATATGGTCACACTTGGTCTTTTAAGGTTTTTAAGGTGCGGTTGGGGCCTATACGGTCACACTTGGTCTTTTAAGGTTTTTAAGGTGCGGTTGGGGCCTATATGGTCACACTTGGTTATTTAATGTTTTTAAGGTGCGGTTGGGGCCTATATGGTCACACTCGGTCTTTTACGGTTTTTAAGGTGCGGTTGGGGCCTATATGGTCACACTTGGTTATTTAATGTTTTTAAGGTGCGGTTGGGTCCTATATGGTCACACTTGGTCTTTTAAGGTTTTTAAGGTGCAGTTGGGGCCTATATGGTAACTCTTGGTTATTTAATGTTTTTAAGGTGCGGTTGGGGCCTATATGGTCACACTTGGTCTTTTAAGGTTTTTAAGGTGCGGTTGGGGCCTATATGGTCACACTTGGTTATTTAATGTTTTTAAGGTGCGGTTGGGTCCTATATGGTCACACTTGGTCTTTTAAGGTTTTTAAGGTGCGGTTGTGGCCTATATGGTCACACTTGGTCTTTTAAGGTTTTAAAAGTTACGGTTTGGGTCTTGAACGTTCTAATTTTTTTGTTGTTGTTTTCTATCACCCCCCAGGTGCAAACTATCTGTGGAAGCAGATTTGTTTGGACTCGTTGGTTGACTTACTGAACGTGAATACCCCGAGAAGGAGAGTCAACTGTTGGTGAGTATATGGTCACACTTGGTTATTTAAGGTTTTTAAGGTGCGGTTGGGGCCTATATGGTCACACTTGGTCTTTTAAGGTTTTAAAAGTTACGGTTTGGGTCTTGAACGTTCTAATTTTTTTGTTGTTGTTGTTTTCTATCACCCCCAGGTGCAAACTATCTGTGGAAGCAGATTTGTTTCGACTCGTTGGTTGACTTACGGAACTTGAATACCCCAAGAAGGAGAGTCAACTGTTGGTGAGTATCATTGCTTTTAATTTTCTGTCCATGCGTAAAGGTGCAAATTTGATGTTGATGTAGTCTTGTCACATGAGGGTTTGCAATCTGTAATGTATACCAATTAATTCAACACACTGTTATTTTAAAGTAATTTTGTGACATAATATAAATTAATATACGGTGATCTCTTTCTTCTATTGGTATCAGAAATGAATACTATTGACTCTCTACTTGTGAAGCCTTTCGGCACCCTAACCTATGAGGAGAAGGTGAAAGTAAAATGGTTAGGACCTGACCAACCAGAGATAAATCTGCAGCAAATCGCAAGAGATAGAGGGAAGCAATATATCCGTACTTTCAATACTGAATGGTACAAGAAGAACAACTGGCTTTGTGGAAGCGTTTCTAGGAAGTCCTTATATTGCTTCCCATGCATCCTATTTGGTGGTGACGCTGCTTGGACCAAAACTGGAGTGACTGACGTCAAACATCTAGCTGATAAATTGGCGAAACACAAAAGTTCTAAAGCTCACTTGGATAACAGGATCAAGTTTGAGATGCTTGGACAGGCAAACATTGCAGTTCAACTGGACCAAGGATACCAAGTCAGTATTCAAAAACACAATGAAGAAGTGGCTAAGAACCGGTACATCCTTTCGAAGATAATTGATTGTGTTCGCTTTTGTGGCGCTTTTGAACTGGCATTAAGAGGACACGACGAAAGTGAAACATCGCTAAATCCAGGAGTGTTTCGAGGCCTGGTGGGTTTGGTTGGCAGTATCGATAGTGCAATGGAACAGCATTTGAAGACTGCAACTGTGTTTAAGGGCACGTCCAAAACCGTCCAGAATTAGGTACTGGACTGCATGCTGGAAGTTATTAAGGAAGGGATTCACCAAGAGCTTAATGAAGCCCAGTTTGTGGCAATCCAAGCGGATGAAACAACCGATATTTCCGCTAGGACACAGTGCGTTGTAGTCTATCGCTACATTGACAAGAAGCATCAAGTGGTGGAAAGATTTGATGGCTTCACGGAAATGAAAACAACGGATGCAGACTCGATTGCTGCTGTTGTGCTGGAAAGTCACAAACTTTTACATCAATTTAATCTGCAGAATGATTTAACAGAGACAGTGAAATTATTAAGAATCCTGATTACAACACCGATGACCACTGCAGAATCAGAAAGATGCTTCTCCACATTGAAGAGGATAAACCTTTTTAAGAAGTACCATGTCCCTGGAGCGGTTGAATGCATTGGCGATGCTCTCAATGGAAAAGCAACTGATTTCCGAGATCCCAGACTTCAGTGAAAAAAACATTGAGAAGTTTTGTTCTTTGAAAGATCGCCGTGCAAAATGTAAATACAAGTGATTGAAGCAAAGAATAATGCATACCCCCAGGGTGTGCAAAGATAAACTGCGTTAAGCAGCACCACCTCACTACCAAACATAACTAGTGGTAAGTAAAGTATGAACGGTGTGTGGGTGTGCATATGGAAGGAGCTGGTGTAGTCTTCGGTGTTGTAAGTAGGATTCCTTATAGCTTCACTGTCTCTGTGAAATCATTATGCAGATTAATTAAATTGATGGTAAAGTTGGTGTAGAGCAACAGCACTCGTACAGACATGAAATTCTGGCTTCCCGTACAGAAGTGACAGCTACCCTTGGAAGTGCCTCCAATTCCTTCAAACCACGCCAAGGCTTCAACAGTTGTTACTGACCATGCATCAGAAAGATGCTTCTCCACATTGAAGAGGATAAAAAAGTATTTAAGAAGCACCATGGCCCTGGAGCGGTTGAATGCATTGGTTTGAAGGAATTGGAGGCACTTCCAAGGGTAGCTGTCACTTCTGTACGGTAAGCCAGAATTTCATGTCTGTACGAGTGCTGTTGCTCTGCACCAACTTTACCATCAATTTAATCTGCATAATGATTTCACAGAGACAGTGAAGCTATAAGGAATCCTCCTTACAACACTGAAGACTACTGCAGAATCAGAAAGATGCTTCTCCACATTGAAGAGGATAAAAAGGTATTTAAGAAGCACCATGGCCCTGGAGCGGTTGAATAGCATTGGTTTGAAGGAATTGGAGGCATCTTCAAGGGTAAGTAAAGTTCTCAGAAATGGCACCACCGAACTACCAAAAATAATTAGTGGTAAGTAAAGTATGAATGGTGTGTGGGTGTGCATATGGAAGGAGCTATGAAAGGTGTATGAATGGTCAGTAACAATTGTTGAAGCCTTGGCGTGGCGTTACTGCTCATATGGTTATCCATATGCTAATTCAACGTGTTTGTTTGACATTGATTATTGTGTTGTCTAAACAGAAGTGAAATGTTGTTGTTTTCTTGAATCCCAAGATCCACTGGTTTGGGCCTATACAGTCCTGATTGGTCTTTTATGGTATGTTTGGGGCCTATATGGTCACACTTGGTCTTCTAATGTATGTTTGGGGCCTATATGGTTCCACTTGGTTTTCTAAGGTATGTTTGGGGCCTATATGGTTCCACTTGGTCTTCTAAGGTATGTTTGGGGCCTATATGGTCACACTTGGTCTTCTAAGGTATGTTTGGGGCCTATATGGTTCCACTTGGTCTTCTAAGGTATGTTTGGGGCCTATATGGTTTCACTTGGTCTTCTAAGGTATGTTTGGGGCCTATATGGTTTACACTTGGTCTTCTAAGGTATGTTTGGGGCCTATATGGTCACACTTGGTCTTCTAAGGTATGTTTGGGGCCTATATGGTCACACTTGGTCTTCTAAGGTATGTTTGGGGCCTATATGGTTCCACTTGGTCTTTTAAGGTTTTTATGGTATGGTTTTGTTCTTGAATGGTCTGATTGATTTGCTTGTTTTCTTTCAACCCCAGGTGCAAACCCTATGTGGCAGCAGATTTGTTTGTACTTGTTGGTCAACTTACTGAATGTGAATACCCTGAGAAGAAGAGCCGACTAATGGTAAGTGTCACTGCTTTAATTTTTCTGTTAATGCGTATAGGTGCAATTATGATATTGCTGTAGTCTTGTCACATGAGTTTTTTCAATCTATATTGTATACCAATGAATTTAACACATTGTTACTTTACTTCTTGACATTGCTGCATTGCTGATCATGTATTTCAATGGGCTTTACAAGTATGAGGTCATTGGGCGGGGCTTATAAAGGTCAGTATGATGTCAGGGGGAGGAGTTATAAAAAATAGGTGTGGTTTGAAAAAGGGGAGGGGTTATGTTTCGCCCTGGCGCCCCTCCAACTTGAAAGTTCACCAGCCGCCACTGAGTATGAGGGGAATATTTCTATTTCTCCACGGCTGCCACAGTGATATCACTTCTAGCCATACACATGAAGGAGGTCTTTTGATTCCTTCACTGCTTTTACTTCAGACACTATTGTTTTAAATAGGGTGGTATATTCCCATTTCCACTGCGCAATGCTGCGTGCCCCTGCCGCCGCCGCAAACACGTTGTCGCAAAGATGAACAGTACAGCACAACCTACCCCTCAGAATGTGGCACTACCCACACTTAAAATAGGTTGCTCTAGGGGATAGAGAGGGGGGAGAGGATAGAGAAGAAAGTGAGAGAGGGAGAGAGGAAGAGAGAGTGAGTGTAAGTAAGTAAGTATGAAGAGGGTAAGTACTGGGTATATCATAAGATTCCTGGACCTACGGAAATATCTTATCTAGTATCTAAAGAATATCATGAAAATCATGCCCAATGTACAGCAGGATATCTTAAAAATCCAGCGTCTGGGAGAATATCAAATATAGAGAAGCTGCAGAAAAAAAGGTGTTTGAGTCATATCATGTAAGTCTGGTGTCCAGAGAACTATATCTCATGTTCGTGCAAGTGTCATGAAAAACATGACAGTGTCTTAATAAATATCAAGAACCACCTTTGTCAAAAAGTTTGTCAAACGTAAGAGCAAAACAGTTATAAAAATTATCTTCATAGCTAAAAAAAGAGTTGTTCGTTGCTACCCAGAATTCACGTACATAAATGGTACCTAGAACCATAGCTAAAATGTTAATGAAATATAATAAAACAAAACAATCTAGAATGGATATCATATGTATAATAATACTACATACCCTGTAGATTATGTACCTGTTAAACCTACATACTTAAGATCGATCTAGCTATTGTATTCATTAAAATTGGGCATGGTGCATTTATGTTGGTAAATACTAGAGGATTGAGAGAAAATGTTTAATGCTCTGAGCGAACCTCTATTGTGCATGGTGTTATTCATGTGAACATGATTGCCTATTGGTCAAACTGTGAATAATGATTCAGACAGTGGAAGCAGAGTGCCAAGCTAATAGATCTGATTTTCCCTGCAGGTATGGACGGTAAGTTCAGTGCCCTAAATTAAAATGTTGAATATCTTAATGTATAGATCCATCTAACTAAATAATACACTGGTGTCTTTGATACAGGTACCTTTGGAATGTTTCCATTCAGTGGAAAGCTATAAAAGGAATTATTTTCCAAAGTATTATATTCACATTGACCCTGAAGTATCAAAGAGATTCCTGTTTGAAATGACAATGGGGGTATCATGTTCTTTATTGGTTGCATAAACGTGTTCCAATATGTTGGCTAGAAGTTTTGCAAACGTTTAATAACACAGGCATTGCATTATATAATTTACACCAGTCAAAATACAATTGTTGAATCCTTTAATAGGGAAGCATTATCCAGTTTTTAGGTGTATGAATTGTTTAGAGGGTTTTATAAATCGGCATGCCCTACAGTGGCCACGGTATATACCCTCAATGGGTTTTAGCCATGTCTCCTTTGTCATTGGGGGTTGATAGAGACTATGCACCAAAATGTCACCAACATTTTTGCCTCTTCTATATGTAATGATGACCTTTTCAGGTAGTAAGTGTTTTAGAGTGGGGTCACTTTTAAGCAGGTGCCAATGTCTATTTATGATCCTGTTTAACAAGTCTCCAATCATCTCCAAAGGACTTAATGCATCTGATTTGTTCATTATTTTTTATCTTATTTAGGGGTCTGTTTAGAAATTCAGTTCTGTTAGTAATGCTCATTTATCAGTTGCTTTAAGAGCTAGACTGGGAAATCTGCACGCTTTGAAACGGGTTCTTAATACATCTGCTTGTCTCTTAAATTCTTTGTCAGTATCACAATTACGCCTCATCCTTAGATACTGTCCAGTGGGTATACCCCTTTTAAGGGGTACCGGATGTTAACTGGACCAGTCTTGGAATGAGTTTAACACTGTAGATATACAATGTACTGAGGTATGAATAATTCCTGACTTATCTTTGGTATTACATAGATCCAGGAACACTAATTCTGTAGAGTCGACTACATAAGTGAATTTCAGACACAATGAGTTCTTATTCAGTGCATTTTCAAAAGTTTTGAAATCATCAATGTTCCTTGTCCAGAGAATCAGAATATTCTCAATGTATATCTGCCCACTTAATACAAAGTAAATAGTAAATTAATTCATGGAGTCATTGAATACATACTCTGCCTCTCACCAACCTAAAAATAGGTTGGCAAAACTCGGGGCACAAGCAGTACCCAATGCGGTTTCCCTTAACTGGTGGAACCATTTGTTATCAAAGAGAAAGACATTTCTAGTCAGTACAAATTGTAAAAGTGCTATTATGAAGTGATTAAATGGGGCCATGTTTTGGCTTTTCATGTTCAAAAAGTATTTGATGGCTTGGATACTCAGGTTATGTGAAATCGAGCTATATAATTGCTCTACATCAATACTTCCCAGTGAGTTATGTTGCGGAACATTGAGGTTATCCAAGTGTCTAAGGGTATATGAAGTGTCCTTTATAAATGAAGGCAATGTATTGAGAATTTATTTTATACAATCAGGTGTCCTGGGATGTTTTTTTTTTTTGTGCACTTTGGGGAGAGGATAGAACGTGGCAGCAGTAGGGTATTTAGGCAGGAAATATTTAAAGATCTGTGTGGAAATACGTCCCTCATTTCTAGCTTATAATAAGATTGCTCTTAATTCACTAGGAAATTCAACAACTGGGTTATTTTCCAGAATTTCATGTGTTTGTTTGTCTTGAAGGATCTCATTGCACATTTTTAGATAATCTTGTTTGTTCATAAGAACAATATTCCCCCCTTTGTCTGCTTGTATAATGATAATTTAGATTTTTTTCTAACACAAAATTATATCATTGTCATGTAACTATTTTCTTGTAACCAATTCTTTACCCTGCCGGTAGTCAGCTATGAAATATACAAAATAATAACTTTGTAAGACACTCACATGTTTTTATTAATTCTTATTGGATTTCTGTTATGTTTTAAAAAGTGTTATCTTTTTTTGCCAGACACACATTGTACTCTCCAAGCTGACTTGTTTAAATAAAAAATAAATTGGATTGAGTACCTGGAATATTGGTTGTTAGTTTTTGAGTGTCCTGAGTTGGAAAGAGAGAATTTGTATTGGATATTTTCCACAACACTTTACAGCATGATAATTCATTTTGTCATCATTACAAGTTGACTTACATTTAAATTAAAGTAGAAATCATAATAGCTGTAGATTATATATCAAACATAATATTCTCTGAGATTGCAAAACTACAAGGCTATGCTCACAATCCCCTCTATTTATCTGTAACAAAAGGATCACTGTATACTAACATGTAAAGGATATGCCAACTCTCCCTTGCTACTATGTAAAATATAGTCATCAACCTTAGTTACATCCTAGCCAGTATCACTTTTGATTTCCCCAAATCACAATTGGTAAGCATAACAAATATACGACTTAAAAATACACTTGTGTTTCAGGAATCACATATGTTAAATTACCAGAATATTCCCTATGCCTTTTAACACCATTGGTGAGAATCATATTTACATACATAGTTACATAGCTGCATAGTAATTGAGTTTAAAAAAACACCTTTAGTCCAACATTTTTAAATCTCCTGTGATCTACACTATGCAGATTAATTGTCAATTGATCCAGAGGAAGGCAAACAGAAAAAGCCAGTGAAATTTAGCAAATACAACAATTTTGACATATAGCTTTCTAGAAAAAAAGAGCAGAGAAAAAGTCATAAGGGTGGTGTCTAATTACATTGTGATGACGAGTGTGGTACCCTGGACACATTCCATGATACTTTCTTGAAAGTTGCATGAGTGAGAAAGGAGTTTACATTTCTGGAGAGCAGTGTTTGCTTGTGGTACTGTGAGGGAGAGGGGTGTGGTGTCAATATCAATCATATCCAATAATCTAACAAAGCCTCCACCTCCATACTCCCTCTGCTGATGGATAAAAGCACACCCTCATGATCAATCTCTCAGGAAGTGATGTGGGAAGGACAAATCTGTTTTCTACATTCAGTCTTTAGAAATTCAGATTTTCTCTAAGAATGTTTTGTCCATGTCTTACACAGCTGTTAATATTGTTAGTTTGTTACATACTTCACAGACAAGTGCTGTTTTTTCTTGAACAACAATAGTATTTTATATTAAAGGGAAGATTAACTATATATGTGATATTTATGATTATTGTTTCTTCATGTTTGTTTTAGAACCGAAGCTGACAATTTAATTTTACATTTTGTCATTAACACTGAGCTCTGTGAATTGATTGGTCAAAAGTTGAAGTTCACAAGCCAACCTAACTGCCGATGGGTTGTAAGTTATAGCAATTATATTTATGTTATGTATAATGTAGCAGGTAATATTACAGAGGTCTCAGAAAAATAAGGCTAAAACAATTTCACATATATTTAAATTTGCTATAAAGGTAAAACGTCCCCTTTTAAGTTTTGTTCTAATTCATATATTGTTTACTTTTTTCCTATTAAAGTTTTAGATCACTTTCTTTCTTGCATGCCACAGTAGTAGTTATTTTGAGGGGGAAAATGATCAACAAGTATAGTGTGAAAACACTATTTATCATATGCTTAAAAAATATATACTCACAAATAAATTGGTCTCAGCAAATCAGTTATAAAACAGGCTCCTATGTGCTTTGTCCAAACATGACTTCTTAAGAGAACTAGGGAGTGTTTTTGTTTTTTTGGGGGATAGTGAGAGTGCTTGATGTGAGTGAAAATATGCACCGAAACACCTTTATCATTTTCAATATCTCTGAAGAAATCCTGTTTGGCCACAACACGTAGGAGCCTGATTTATTACTGACATGCTAACATTGAAGAAGAAGGAGGTGGGAGAGATAGCGCACAGAAACCTAGTGCAGGTCACTTCATGTATTACTGGTCACTCAATGTAGACAGTTATTAAGATATAGACAGTTATTAAGTCACCTTGAGAAACCTCAGTAATCGTTCATATAAAATCTAAGTGCTGCAAAATGTTATCATTATTGAATTATGTAAATATACACCATGTTGTCTCTTACCTGCTGACAGTTTTCAATCTGATGTTTATGTGAGGCAAGAAAATAGCCTAAAGCTCCCAAGGAGCAGGAAGATGAACAAGACTAGGGGTTAATTAATCTTAATATTTTGTGTTAGATTTTGGTGAAGAGTTGTTTGGTGGAGAGATAAGAAGACTGGTCTAGAGTTAAGGAGAAATATGATTTGTTATTAAACTTCTTTATTATTTCCCTAGCACTTAAAAGGTGGCGCACAATCATCCAGAAATTCTTGACTGTTTGAGAGTTAAGGAGGAAATATGATTTGTTATTAAACTTCTTTATTTTTTTCCCTTGGCACGCAAAAGGTGGTGCACAATCATCCAGAACTTCTTGATCTTTATTCAGTTTTTCCTCAGAACAATTGAAACTAAAATGAGTGTCCATTTTCATTTAGAAATTAAAAAATGTATGAATTTCTAGCAAAGAAATGTATATATACTAAGTTTTATTGCGTTTGATTTTTGATGTGTAGCATGAACCAATGGTTCTCACGCCATTCCTTGGAGAACCATAAACAAGGCAGGAATAAGACAACGCCATACCAACATTTTAAGTTGCTGGCACTTGCTGAAAATAAATTATATTTGACACACTTGTGCTGCAGATGGAGGTAAGTGAGGGGAAAGGGAGAGGGGGAGGTATTTAGAGGGGTAAAGTGAGGAGGGGGGTTTACAATGAGGAGGGGGGTTGAGGATGAGGAGGGGAAGGGAAAGAGACACGGGGGGGTTAGAGAGAC
Source organism: Discoglossus pictus (assembly GCA_027410445.1). Lineage (NCBI taxonomy): Eukaryota > Metazoa > Chordata > Amphibia > Anura > Alytidae > Discoglossus > Discoglossus pictus. Next base: position 136,111,883 of record CM050167.1, on the reverse strand, counting down.
ATGGGGGGGTTAGAGAGACACAGGGGCTTAGAAATGACATGGGGGGGGGTTAGAGAGACACGGGGGGTGAGAGTTATTCGAGTATAAGCCGAGGGGGCCCTTTTTAGCCTAAAAAAAAGGGCTGAAATACTCGGCTTATACTCGAGTATATATGGTAAGTAAAATATTTTGAACAGTTACTTTGTATTTACCTATTGTCACCTGCCAAGCAAAAGCTGCAGAAGATGCAATATCACTCCCCTCCAAAAATCATCACTGCGAGCCACGTGAAGCAAGGCGAGCAGTTGAGGCACGCAGGACTGAGGCTGCAATGAGCGCCAAGGCCAGTAGGACTTGCCGTGGTACACAAAATTACGGCCCGTAGGACTTAGGAACCAAATGGCGTAGATGGACTGTGGGCCTCTGAAAATTACGACTTTGACTACCGAATTAAAGGAACTCAAAAGACCTGCTAAAAACAAATATGCCTCAAATTAACTTACACACTCACACATAGCCCAGGTGGAGGGACAGGGAGCCTGTGAGTAAGGTTGCAAGTTTATTTGAGGCATATTTAGCGTTTTTTTTAATAAGGAAAATCAGCTAAGTGAGAAAAAAATGGCGGCCGAAAAAACGTAAACACGCCGAAAACAAGGCCGAAGAACTTAAAACCAAAAGGAAGGATGTAAAAACAAGCTAAAAACAAAATACACTTAACGCGAGACAGTAACACTTAACCCAGGGCACTAACTCTTAACCCAAGGCCCCTAAAATACACAGGTGCCGAAGGTGCTCATCACGGGGCCTGTAAATTACACGGGGGAAGGGGCTCCCAATGAACGCCGAAGGGGCACAGAGGGGCCATATCTTTGCATTGTGTGGCAAACAGCATTGACAGCCTTACAATTTTACTCCCGTCATTTTTGACAGGCAATTTCCTAGTAAATAATATTATCTGTGCAGTTGCAGTTTGTGCTTCTTTGTGGTTCTGACATTGTGTATAATGGATGCATTATGTTTGTGGACCTTGGTAGATCCCATTCAATCTATAGCTGATTTCCGATAATTAACAGGATTTGAGGAATGATTGGAAGTACTAAATTACATGTAAGAATTTTTGGAATATACTGTGAAAGGGATATAGAAGGTTTTTGGATTGTACTAGATATATAATATACCTGTGAATATAACTGGGGCCCTATTTTATTGCCCAAATCTTAAATGTATACGCACTTAAAACTTCTTAAAATGTCCACATAATCTATTAGCTACTCGCAATCTGATTATGAGCTACCCACCCACAATCACTACCTTAAATTTGGGCTTAGAACTTCATTGGTCTAACTCGCAAATTAAGTCTGACCTGCAGCTGAAAAAAGTATAAAAAAATATTACTAAGTACTAAATATAAAATAATATAATACATAAAGATTAGTAACTGATATTTTTATGGACATAATATTGAAAACTGTTCACCATTGCTGAGTATTGTTTATAAATGTGGTACCATGAGTGTAACTAAGCAGGACACATACAGCCCCATTGAATTCCCCCAGCGAGTAAAACCATAGCCCATAAGACTTACGGCTATTAAATTGGCCTTGTAAAGATACCCGCATCATCATCTGTGGGTTACAGATGGAAAAACCCTATGGGCTGTTGAAATCAGAACTAAGTTGAAGCAAATCCTTTGATCTGTCAAGTCCGTAACTGTCACGTCTATTAAATTGCTACGAATCCCCTGGCGTTCAAACCCGTAACCCGCAAATGTAGCCAAAAAGCCTACAGGTACTAGAGAGCACTGTTAATGCAAATATCAACACACTACTGTACTTAAAATTAAAGTGAGAGTGATGTTAAGTGTTAAAGTTAACAGCACAACATTCTTAAGCTCGCAAATCTGCAATTTAAAATAGTTTTTTTATTTTTTAATTTCTGTGTTATATCGATCCCGGCAATCAATGTGTTAATACATATAATGGAACTCACATGGCCTTGAATATTATATTCACTGATTTATTAATATTGCATTATTTCTGGAATGGAGTCTGATTGTAACTTGTAATTGAAACCCGCGATGGTTTGAAATCTAACCTCCATTTTTCAGTGACGTAATGATGACGATCTCTTTCACCATTGGCTCTGTCTAAACCCATAACTACGGGTTTGACTAATTGATCATGTTCACGGCTGCACATCCAACATGCGTAAGAATGGTTTAAGGGTTTAAGGGCTTGCGTCAATGGTAAATGGTTGAATGTAATAGCTCTGTAATGCAGCAGAATTTCAAGCCTGCAAGATTTGCAGGTTACGGGCTTCAAATTTAATGTGGCTAATAGTGAAGAAGAAAAAAAAACTGAGCCGGAAAAATTGATTTAGTGTTCAATATATGTATATAATTTCTATCTGTTCCCAATATAACAATTAGACTATATGCCCCAAGTAAAAAATATATTTTTTCTTGCAAAAAAAAAACTCCCTCCCCTACATGTGTTTCTGATAACATCTATCTTGACATTATATATTATTAGTGATGTCGCGAACCTAAAATTTTCGGTTAGCGAACCGCGAACGCGAACCGCCGCAAATGTTCGCGAACCGACGAACATCGGCGAACCGCCATAGACTTCAATGGGCAGGCGAATTTTAAAACCCACAGGGACTCTTTCTGGCCACAATAGTGATGGGAAAGTTGTTTCAACGGGACTAACACCTGGACTGTGGCATGCCGGAGGGGGATCCATGGCAAAACTCCCATGGAAAATTACATAGTTGATGCAGAGTCTGGTTTTAAGCCATAAAGGGCATAAATTACCTAACATTCCTAAATTGTTTGGAATAACGTGCTTTAAAACATCAGGTATGATGTTGTATCGATCAGGTAGTGTAAGGGTTAGGCCCGCTTCACAGTGACAGACCAAACTCCCCGTTTAACGCACCGCAAACAACCACAAACAGTCCATTTGCACAACCGCAAACTCCCCATTTGCACAAGGTTGAATACCAAGTTAGCCATGTCCCGTTCCTTGTCCTCACTGATGTCATTGAAGGTCTCTTCCTCCACCCAGCCACCAAGGGTCCCCGAAAGGTGACAACAAGCCCCCTGGGACACCTGCTGTGTTTGGTCTTCCACCTCCTCAAAGCCACCTTCCTCCTCTGACTCCTCTTCTTCAGACTCCTCTCACTGCATTGCCTCTCTCTGCATTATTATAAGGTGTGTTAAGTAGTACTACTCTTATCAGTTTAAAACCTGTTACAGCACATATCAGGGGGCGTGTATAAGGCCTGGATTTTTAGAACCAGGAAATGGAAAAAGATGCTTTGTTGGTCGTATCACTTAAATTTTGGGGCACGGCACGTGCAGTCAAAGGTGCCACCAGATAGGAGTGACGTGTTTGTAAGTACTACTCCTATCAGTTTAATACTTGTTACGTCACCTATCAGGGGACGTGTATAAGGCCTGGATTTTTAGAACTAGGAGATGGAAAAAGATGCTTTGTTGGTCGTATCACTTCAATTTTGGGGCACGGCACGTGCAATCAAAGGTGCCACCAGATAGGAGTGACGTGTTTGTAAGTACTACTCTTATCAGTTTAATACTTGTTACGTTACCTATCAGGGGGCGTGTATAAGGCCTGGATTTTTAGAACCAGGAGATGGAAAAAGATGCTTTGTTGGTCGTATCACTTCAATTTTGGGGCACGGCACGTGCAATCAAAGGTGCCACCAGATATGAGTGACATGTTTGTAAGTACTACTCTTATCAGTTTAATACTTGTTACGTTACCTATCAGGGGGCGTGTATAAGGCCTGGATTTCTAGAACCAGGAGATGGAAAAAGATGCTTTGTTGGTCGTATCACTTCAATTTTGGGGCCACGGCACGTGCAGTCAAAGGTGCCACCAGATAGGAGTGGCGTGTTTGTAAGTACTACTCTTATCAGTTTAATACTTGTTACGTCACCTATCAGGGGGCGTGTATAAGGCCTGGCTTTTTAGAACCAGGAGATGGAAAAAGATGCTTTGTTGGTCGTATCACTTCAATTTTGGGGCACGGCACGTGCAATCAAAGGTGCCACCAGATAGGAGTGACGTGTTTGTAAGTACTACTCTTATCAGTTTAATACTTGTTACGTTAACTATCAGGGGGCGTGTATAAGGCCTGGATTTTTAGAACCAGGAGATAGAGAAAGATGCTTTGTTGGTCGTATCACTTCAACTTTGGGGCACGGCACGTATTACAAGGCAGCGCAGCTGGCTTTCATTCCTCTGGCGCATTCTCCAAAACACATCAGCCGCTGGGTATTTATGGAAAATGTAAGCATGTCACCTTATACATGGGATACAGTAATATGGAATCCAGGCCTGTATACTTTTTTGAGAAACTTGAAAAACCCATTGATTAAGCACTCATTAAAAATATGGACGGAGATGAACTGGACACAAAAACTGAACACTCGGGTATCAGATCTTACCCCTATCGTACCCAATCCCCACTTTAAGATACATATTCCGGAAAGCTCTCTCAGTTGGTGGAAGTCTCAGAACTTACTAAGGGTTGGTCCATGGTGGCATGACGACAAAATAATGACCTTTGAGTGGGTGAGAGATAGATACAATTTACCCCTGGCTGAACACTATAATTTTTGTAGGATACATCATTTTATATATACGATAAGTGGTAGGGGAACCCCCCAAAGAAACACCTGGCTACTCAAAAAATGTAGGGATTCCCCCTTTCAGCCTGGTATTATTAGCCTCATGTATGAACTATTTAATGAAAACTCATGGGCAAACAAACCAGACTATACCAAAGCCTGGGAGAGGGATTTGGGCACCGAGTTGGCAGATAGCACATGGGATAAAAGTTGGCAAGGCTTAAGTAGGGGATCTTTAAATTATAGTCTGCTTGAGACTTCAATAAAGGTCCTACACAGGACATATATTACTCCTTTTAAGCTAATAAATGGGATCCAAAACGGAGCAGAACAGTGGTAATGAGGCTACATTTATTCATGTCTGGTGGGAGTGTTCGGCAGTCATAAGACTATGGGAAGAAACATGCTTACTAGCTTCTAAAATGTTTAAGATTGACCTAATAAAATATTTTTTGAAAGAAAAAATACACATAGCTAGTAGTTGGAAAACCCCAAATTAAAACTTTCAGGAATTAATAAAAAAAATCAACTATTTACTGCTCAACGAGAGATTTAACCATGTAGTCTTGGATAGAATCACCCAGTTCCAGACAATTTGGGATCCCTGGATAACATCCCCATTTAGTGCCCCCCTAATATAATAAAACATTTGTTAATGGTTGAAGCGACTCGGGGGGGAAGGACCGGAGTGGGGGAGCCCTGGAGGAGACCCTTCAGAAGCAACCGGTGGCAAAATCATCCGAGGAAAGGAGAGGTCGCCTACTGAAGCCTGCCCTAGGGTAACCCAAGGGCGATTGAGCAGGTTAGATATTGTAAATAATAATCTACTGCTGGAGTGATGATAGATAATAGGACTTTACTATTGTCTGTTTTACCATGTCTTAGGTTTCTCTTAAAAATTGCAATCACAGTAAAAAAAAAGAAAATGTATTAACCAAAAAAGTAAAAAAAAGAAGGCCTAGCCACCTAATTTTAACAAAATGTCTTCATTGTAAATATGTATTTTTGCACAACTGTTGTGTTATGCAAGACTGTTCAATATGCTTTCTTTTCCATTACATGCCGTACGCCTTCTGGCATAAAAATTTAAATTTAAAAATTAGATATTGTTGCAGCCGCTGCTGTTGCAGCGGCCAGAAAAATTGACCTTTGTTCCCCAGGCAGAAAGTGCCATAAAACATTGCGTCTTCTTGAACCCTAGATGGTGGCGGATAATTCACGCAAGTCATCCGGCATTCACAGATAACATACAGCAGCGTGTGGACCATTTATAGCCAAAGGCAGCTCATCTCATCAGGCCTTTTTCAGTCGAATGTATCGCCCAGTGTCAGTCCCTTCGGGATCCATCCCTCATTCATCTTTATAAAGGTGAGGCAATCTAGACTTTTTTGCCCTAGGCGACTTCTCTTCTCGGTGACAAAACCTCCTGCTGCACTGAAGGTCCTTTCTGACAGGACACTTGAAGCGGGGCAGGCCAGAAGTTCAATTGCAAATTGGGATAGCTCAGGCCACAGGTCTAGCCTGCATACCCAGTAGTCAAGGGGTTCATCGCTCCTCAGAGTGTCAATATCTGCAGTTAAGGTGAGGTAGTCTGCTACCTTTCGGTCAAGTCGTTCTCTGAGGGTGGATCCCGAAGGGCTGATGCGATGCGTAGGACTGAAAAAGGTCCGCATGTCCTCCATCAACAACACATCTTTTAAACGTCCTGTCCTTGCCGGCGTGGTCGTGGGAGGTGGATTACTTTCACCTCTTCCCCTGATATATTGCCCTTGTGCTGTGACATCACCCTTATATGCTGTGTAAAGCATACTTGTTAATTTGTTCTGGACCTGCTGCATCGTTTCGGACTTGCGGTAATTTGGTAACAAATCAGGCACTTTCTGCTTATACCGGGGGTCTAGTAGCGTGCACACCCAGTACAGGTCGTTCCCCTTCAGCCTTTTTATACGAGGGTCCTGCGACAGGCACGACAGCATGAAAGACCCCATTTGCACAAGGTTGGATGCCGAGCTAGTCATGTCCCGTTCCTCGTCCTCAGTGATCTCGCTGAAGATATGTTCTTCCCCCCAGCCACGTACAACACCACGGGTACCAGATAGGTGACAACGAGCACCCTGGGATGCCTGTTGTGATTGGTCTTCCTCCTCCCCCTCAAAGCCACATTCCTCCTCTGACTCCTCTTCCTCACAATCTTCTTCCAGCGTTGCCGCAGGTCCAGCAAGCGATGCTGATAAGGCTGTTTCTGGTGGTGATGGTGACCACAACTCTTCCTTTTCCTCGTCAAGTTCATCTACGGCCTGATCCAGCACTCTTCGCAGGGCACGCTCCAGGAAGAAAACAAATGGTATGATGTCGCTGATGGTGCCTTCTGTGCGACTGACAAGGTTTGTCACCTCCTCAAATGGACACATGAGCCTACAGGCATTGCGCATGAGCGTCCAGTAACGTGGCAAAAAAATCCCCAGCTCAGCAGAGGCTGTCCTAGCACCCCGGTCATACAAATACTCGTTAATGGCTTTTTCTTGTTGGAGCAGGCGGTCGAACATTAGGAGTGTTGAATTCCAACGTGTGGGGCTGTCACAAATCAAGCACCTCACTGGCAAGTTGTTTCGCCGCTGGATATCTGAAAAGTGCGCCATGGCCGTGTAGGAACACCTGAAATGGCCACACACCTTTCTGGCCTGCTTCAGGACGTCCTGTAAGCCTGGATACTTATGGACAAAGCGTTGTACGATCAGATTACACACATGTGCCATGCACGGCACATGTGTCAACTTGCCCAAATTCAATGCCGCCAACAAATTTCTTCCGTTGTCACAAACCACTTTGCCAATCTCTAGTTGGTGCGGAGTCAGCCATTGATCCACCTGTGCGTTCAGGGCGGACAGGAGTGCTGGCCCGGTGTGACTCTCTGCTTTGAGGCAAGTCAACCCCAAGACGGCATGACACTGCCGTATCCGGGATGTGGAATAGTATCTGGGGAGCTGGGGGGGTGCCGTTGATGTGGAGCAAGACGCAGCAGCAGAAGAGGACTCAGCTGAGGAGGTTATGGAAGAGGATGGAGTAGGAGGAGTAGAGGAGGTGGCAGCAGGCCTGCCTGCAAGTCGTGGCGGTGTCACCAACTCCTCTGCAGAGCCACGCATTCCATGCTTTGCAGGCGCCAGCAGGTTTGCCCAATGCGCAGTGTAGGTGATATACCTGCCCTGACCATGCTTTGCAGACCAGGTTACAGTGGTCAGATGGACCCTTGCCCCAACACTGTGTGCCAGAGATGCCATTACTTCCTTTTGCACAATTGAGTACAGGTTGGGGATTGCCTTTTGGGCAAAGAAATTTCGGCCGGGTACCTTCCACTGCGGTATCCCAATCGCTAAAAACTTTTTGAACGCCTCAGACTCCACCAGCTTGTATGGTAAAAGCTGGCGGGCCAAGAGTTCAGACAAGCCAGCTGTCAGACGCCGGGCAAGGGGGTGACTTTGTGGCATTGGCTTCTTACGCTCAAACATGCCCTTGACAGACACCTGACTGTGGGGAGATGAGCAGGAACAGCAAGAGGCGAGAGACGGAGTGGTGGAGAGTTGAGAGGGGGCAAGGAGGACAGCAGTGGTTGATGTGGATGAAGATGCTGGACCAGGAGGAGGATGGCGGCTTTGAGTTTGTGTGCTGCTTGTACTCATGTGTTGATCCCATTGGCGTTTGTGATGTGACATCATGTGCCTTCGCAAAGCAGTTGTACCTAGGTGGGTGTTGGACTTCCCACGACTCAGTTTCTTTTGGCACAGGTTGCAAATGGCATCGCTGTTGTCAGAGGCAGACACACAAAAAAAATGCCACACTGCTGAGCTCGGCGGTGACGGCATTCTGGTGGTGGCAACAGCATGCGTTGATTGGCGTGCTGTCTGGCTGACCCCGGGTGCTGATGCATGATGTCTGACTGTGCCACTAGCTCGTTGCGATGACCTCCCTCTACTTCCAACTCGTCTCCTCCTCCTCTCTGTCTCCCCATCTGAACTTTCCCCCTGTTCTTCTTCTCTTCTAGCAGGCACCCACGTGACATCCACGGACGCATCGTCATCATCATCACCCGCCTCACTTGTATATGACAACTGAACAAAGGAAGCAGCAGCGGGTACATCATCATCATCATCATCACATCGTACGTACATGTGTGTAATGCTGCCTGACTGAGACATATCCCTGTTATCTACATTCTCTGGCAATAATGGTTGCGCATCACTCATTTCTTCAAACTGATGTGTAAATAACTCTTCTGACTGATCAATTGAATTGGCTGTGGTACTAGTGTTGGTGGTGGCGGCAGGCGGGTGAGTGGTAACTTGAGAGGTGCCCGAAGCTAAGATGGAGGAGGATGGTGCGTCAATGTTCCAAGCGGAAGCTGTAGAAGATTGGGTGTCCTGTGTTAGCCAGTCAACTACGTCCTCTGAACTTTTCAAGTTCAGGGTAACTGGCCTCTGAACACTGGGCATTATTGTAGGGCCAAAGGGAATCACAGCACCACGACCACGACGGCCTCTGCGGGGTGTCCTGCCTCTGCCTGTCATTTTTTTTAAAATGTGGACTGTTGGTACCCCAACTAGACTGGATTGGTTGAACTTGGCACAGTACTTGTAAGCAGGACACACACTATGGGTAGCGGTCAAGCAAATGAACTTTGATTGACGGTTTTGCAAATGCACTTAGATTTAAGAAAATAAAAGTTTGGGTTTTTTAAATGTGGACTGTTTGTACCCCAACTAGATTGGATTGGTTGAACTTGGCACAGTACTTGTAAGCAGGACACACACT